>OZ023223.1:10234091-10395512 GCA_964006125.1 Cryptus viduatorius
AGTATTTTCTACAAACCGAGAAACGCCTCATGGGCTCCTCTCACGCGAGTCTTCTCTATTAGTCACTTCTTGTTGCTCCTCGCCTCAGGTATAACGCAGGAGAAAGCTTCCAGCGGCTACCGAGAGAGTTTTAGACGAGATAATCCTATTTGACTGAAAAACCATCTCCGCTTCATGCTTTCCTGACCCTACGGGGCTTGTTGAGCTTAGCGTGATCTCTGCATGACGGGTATCACGCGACACTGTTATCCTCTCACTGGACCCCAGACGACTGGGATAATCTTGTCTCACCGGCGGAACGATATTTCGATGTCGTTTGATTTTCAGAGAGAAACGAGTTTTCGTAAGATACGTCGAACGCCGCGCGAACAGGCGGTATCCTCTTGGGTTCGGACTTTAGCACGTTGGTGGTACGCGCCGCGTCGTTGCTAAGCCCCGTTATACCTCCTTCTCGTCATTATATCCGGGGAGATAGGACGCCTTGGCGCCCGCGGCATCGGAAGCCACGGAGCAGTCGCAACGGCGCGTTTCACACCGAGAGCTCTTCTTATTACCAATTGCAGACGTCTACAAACGTAGAAAGAAATAGAGATATAAAAAACGGAGAAATTCGTTAAAAATAAATAATAGTCGTAGCATTTGTTTCGTTTTGTTTTTTTTTAATTACGCGATTGGATTACTTGAAATTCGATTTCCTGGAAATTGAAAATAATTTTCTTACTGTTTTTTTTTTTTTTTTCAGATACCACCGGAAAAACGACTGGCTGCACCCTCACCAATAATTAATCTTCGAGCCGAAAAAAATCCCGTCGAAGCTGAGGGTATGCGACGATCTCACATACGCGACGCGATGGCTATGTGCGATTTTTTGGCTTATATGGACGAACAGTATAATCTCGACGCCGCTGGTTGGGATGAGATGCAAGTCGCACGTTTGGTCAATGAATTTCGATTGGAACAGGATAAAGCGCAGGGAATTGCGTTTCCGACGATAGCCGGATATGGAGTTCATGCGGCATTACCTCACTACATGCCTTCTGAAAGATCGAATGTACCTCTTGGTACCGATTCGACTTTGATAATCGATTCTGGCGGACAGTATCTCGGTAAACAATAACTTTCACGTCGTTTAGAACGCGCGATCCTTGCTGCGCACTCAAAATAATTTCTTACAATACCTTCGAACGTCAATCGAGAATCTGCGGCAATCCTTATTCCCTTCCGATCTCTTTATAGATGGAACTACCGATGTAACGCGAACTTTGCACTTTGGTGAACCAACTAAGGAGCAAAAGGAAGCGTATACGAGGGTATTGATAGGTTCGATACAATTGGCTTCGCTAACGTTTCCGGGTAACTTGAGAACCGATCAATTGGACGCGTTGGCGAGAGAACCCCTGTGGAGCGTCGGTCACGACTATATGCACGGAACGGGTCACGGAATTGGACATTTTGCGTCGGTACACGAACGTGTGTGAAAAGTCCCTTTGTAACATTTAATTATCATTATGTCGAAATTTTTTTTTTTTTTGCAAAATAACTTTTACGATAATTTTTTTTTTCAGCGCCGATAAGCGTGTCGTACGTTGGCGGCACGCCGTCGTATAAGGGTTGCGACGCGATAAAACTGAGACCCGGATATTTCTTTTCCAACGAACCGGGATATTACAAAGAGGGAGACTTCGGTGTTCGATTGGAAAATATCGTCGAAGTTGTCGAATCGCCGATACCGGTGGGATAACTGTTATCTTATACGCGATTTTATATATTATTCTTGGCGAATGTTACTTATCTGATTGTCGATATTTCGCGACCTTCAGCGTCAAGGCACGAGACCGTACTTAAGGCTCAATGACGTAACTCTGGTGCCGTACGAACCGAAGCTAATAGACGTTGATATGCTGAGTTCTACTCACGTAAGTTACTTAAGATAAATGTGATTCTTGGATCGTGAAATCGACGTTTCGATTCGGAAAAAGTCTTTTCTTTGGTTTAACGCCTATAGCGACGATGGCTCAACAAATACAACGAACGCATTCGCGATACGGTGGGTCCGGAGTTAAAGAAAACACTGCGAATGAAAGCATTTTATTGGATGTTGAAGAAAACACGAAGCATTCCTGAAAGGGGACCCGTCGACGAAGATTTCTTTCGCGGGGGAAGTCCCGCCGTTTCTGAATCACGGGTACTCGTCGTCGCTGTGATACTTTATCACATATCGATGGGTGAGAAAATTTTTATCATTTATATATTTTACTACACTTTTCCCTTACATAGCGCGCTGTGTTTTTATATATATATATATCGTTTATTTCCAGTATACTTCCGAGGATTCCACGAGCGCACGTAGCCGCAAGTAAAATCGACGGACACTGCGAATAGCATTATTTTTTTCTTCGAATTACAACGATTATTCATTTATTTTCACTCGCGTCGGGATGCGAATGACACATCTTTAAATATCACGTTCCAAAGAATTTGCGTCTTACGCTTGCAACTTTTTTTTTTTAAATACCACGATGTAGGATCGTTTAACGGGTAATAATGTCTCTATAGCGAACAGGTGAATTTCTGCGATTGCAACTTGGATTAGAATAATGAAATATTATTTATAGTTTATATCATTATATTGATAAGCGACGGGGGGTGTATATGAGTAATAAAAACTGACCTACTTTCGGAGGTTTTAATTTCATTGCTGAGACGGACGCCGAACGTTTTCCTGCGATTGTATTCTTAGCGCAGAGTTTCGCACTTTTTTCGTATCGCAGTCCTTCTGCATATCTTCGTTGCGCGATTGTGGATAAAAAACTGAAGAGATTTTCACTGACAATGGATTTGACTTTGAGATCTTTCTGCTGACCGAGCAGCAATAGTGGATTATCCCGATGGCTTAGCTGCACGAAGCCGTCGCGGTAACTGAATTAAAGAGAATTAAGCTGAATGCCGCTATATTAATGTCCGCGTTGTTGGAAAGTATATAAGGCCGTGCGAAGGGCTGTGGAAAGTAAGGTGAGGGGTCCGGCGGACGGTGTGACCAATATGTCGAACACCAGTTTTGTTCATTGGGAGGCGAGGGTTCTGCCAGCAGGACCACCACGTTTGCTTGGATGGAACGTCCCTGCCGAGGAGCTCATTCACATACCGGAACATTGGCTGGTCTATCCTGAGCCAAACCCCTCCCTTCACTACTTGTTGGCATTGCTGTACATTCTGTTCACGTTTGTAGCATTGCTCGGCAATGGTCTCGTTCTTTGGATATTCTGCGCGTAAGTTACCACTTTCTTACGTATGAAAAAAAATCCTTCGTCGATCTTTGGAGACTTTAGAAACCCGGAAACCCGAGGCGGAAAAAAATTATTCGTTTTCTCAAGAAATTATTAATGATTCAGAAATTTATATAGTGAACACGAAATTTTTCGAAAAAATCTTATTTTTCTTTCGGCTTTTTCAAAAAGTGAAAGATATTAATACGGAAATACGACTCGGAAAAAAATTATTCGTTTTTTCAAAAAATCATTAATGATTCAGACATTTATATACTGTGCACGAGACGTTTCGAAAAAATTGAATTTTTTGTTTCGGCTTTCCAATTATTTTTTTAAACCTCTATTTTCGATAATTTGATTATTTTTTCGAATGATTTCAGGGCGAAGTCTTTACGAACGCCGTCCAATATGTTTGTCGTTAATTTGGCGTTCTGTGACTTTTTCATGATGATAAAGACGCCAATTTTTATCTATAATTCATTCAACACGGGTTTCGCATTGGGACATTTGGGATGTCAGATATTCGGATTTATCGGCTCCCTATCGGGAATCGGCGCGAGTATGACGAACGCAGCTATAGCTTACGACAGATACAGGTATGCAAAACGGCATATCCTTTTTTTTCGTTATATATTAATTAATTTTTTTGTTGGGATTCTCGATTAACAGTACGATAGCTCATCCTCTTGACGGCAAACTTTCGAGAGGTCAGGTGATGCTTTTCATTATACTTATATGGACGTACGTCGTTCCTTGGGCTCTGATGCCGGTGATGGGCGTTTGGGGACGTTTCGTACCCGAAGGGTTCCTTACGGCTTGCAGCTTCGATTATCTCACCGATAGCGCCGAAACACGCTATTTCGTAGCTACTATATTCACCTTTTCGTACGCCATACCAATGAGCTTAATAATCTATTATTACAGTCAAATCGTTAGTCACGTTGTTAATCACGAAAAAGCATTGCGCGAACAAGCAAAAAAAATGAACGTCGACAGTTTGAGAAGCAATGCGAACTCCAATGCGCAATCCGCTGAAATTCGTATAGCGAAGGTAACTTAAACATTTTTCCGTCGTACGATGCAAAATTTCATGGATAAAGACGGTCTCGAGAGGGAATAATGAATTAATGTTTGTTTCTCAGGCGGCTATCACCATCTGCTTCCTCTTCGTGTGCTCGTGGACGCCTTACGGCGTTTTGTCGCTCATCGGTGCATTCGGTAACAAAGCGTTACTTACACCCGGTGTCACTATGATTCCCGCGTGTGCCTGCAAATTCGTTGCTTGTTTGGATCCCTATGTTTACGCCATTAGTCATCCGAGATACAGGTACGCAATTTTCGAACGGCGTTTTCGTAAATACGAAATTTCAAACACGATGAAAATTAAACAACGAAATTATCTTTTAAAATGATTAAAATGAAAAAAATTAATGAGTGGTTTAAAAAAAATAATCATAAAAAAAAATTAACTGTAAAAAATTGATATTAAATTATTTGATATGAATTTTGAAAAAATTAATAATCGATTATACGTTGAAAATTTTTTAGGCTCGAACTTCAGAAGCGGCTTCCGTGGCTGGAGCTTCAGGAGGCACCACCTCCCTCCGACACGACTAGCACTACCACCGAAACCGTGAATGCACCGCCCGCATCGAGTTAATCCCCGACACGGCAAAACGACGTTTGGAAAATGAATCTCAACTATGAATTTAAATACATTCTATTCCTATGCAAGTAAAACTTGATGTAATGGTGATAAATATCAAGCAAATGCAATAAAAAAAAGTCCCTGGCAATTTATTCGCGAGTAACATGCTGACGAGATTTTTTTTTTTTACGGATCGGAAAATATCTGATAAAAATGCGAATTATAAAAAATTAGAATATATATTTTTTTTAGTGATTCCAATTTTTACATTCGCGACGGTGTAATTTTTTATATACATACAATCTATGTATCGAGGAGAGACGGAGAACTGTTCATAAACTTAGATTATCCAACGACAAATTTGCTGCCTCTTTAGGCGTTACTCTGATGCGCGGCGTAACCAGTTGAGGGATTTTCGTCAGTTGGTTTTTAATAGTTTTGGAAGGTTTTTTCGTAGATTCGTGTCCGGGGCGAAATTTCTCCAACTGTTGATCTATCTGCTTGATCTTCTCGACGCTCCTCTTCGCCGTCGTGGATCGGTTCATCTGAAAAAACATCGGAATCGTTATTTAAAAATTTTAAAGGGAAGCTTGGTGAAAAATGATTATTACCTTTTTTACTTTTCCGATTGTCTCCTGCCGTTTCGTCTTCGTAGCAGGAGACTTTGTCGCGACTTTAAATACATTTTTCGTTTTGGCTGCTTTCTTGTTCCTCCCCATCGCGGCCTACAATATCACCGTCACGTAATGCATCTGTATTCTTGTGATTTTTGTGTCTCTTCCTTGCTGGTTCCCCACCGCGGATAATATCTTCCGTCAGAAAGAATGATACTCTCATCATCTCCTTATTTGGAGAAACATTTCTAACGTGATGAATCGTTTTTAACGATTTCCCGGTCAACGAACACCCGATTTTTTCTTCGACTAGAATCTTCGCAAGATCGGAGGGATCGCCACTCTTATCCGTTTTTACAAAACAATAGAGATGAATTAACGGCGGATTAGCGCATACCTTCGCGATAATATCGTCGTTGTCGAAAAAATTATTAAAAACATCGAGAAATTCGCTCGCCATTGCCGGCAAATTCATCGCGATGTGTTCGCGGCCCGTAGTTTGTTTGTCGCAACGCTCGACGATATCGGCTTTTACATCGTTTCTCAAAAAGTCTCTGCCGTCTTTGTTGAACGCCCGGAAATTCTTAACTTTATTGGTAATCGCGTTTTTTCGAAGCCATTCGTAGGAGTTGGGATTTAAATCGTTTGCGAGAACGGTAACGCCTTTGCGAGCCGCGGGAATGGCGAACGGTCCAACGCCCGCGAAAACATCGTAAAGCACGTCGCCTTTGGACATTAAAGATACGAGATTCGCGTGTTCAGTGGATAATCTTGGATTCCAATAGACTTTGGCAAAATCGAATTGATATTTGAAACCATTTTCTTTTACCGTAGCTATCGTATCTTCCTCTCCGGCCAAAATTTCCATAGAAAAATGTCTGTACGTTGTGTCAATGGTATTTAATTTATTGACGACGGTACGTGTGTGCGCTATATTATCGAGAAATACTTGACCAATCAAATTTTTGTAAGGTAACAGCGAATCTCTGAGATTGAGGTGAACTATGTGTCCAACTTTGCTGTACGACGTTGGAATTTCCAAACCTTCAGGTAAAACGGCTCTGAAAATATCATCCGATTGCCAATTCTCATATTTTAAGGTCAAAGGAGTTTCCTCCACGTCGTCGACGTATTTGGTCAAAATTTCATAGTCCGACGAGTCAATGTCGCTCTTGTTGCGAACTTTACTCGGATCCAAATAAACAATTGTAACATCTTTGGAGCTTTGCACAGGTTTGAGATTCTTCAGTTTCAGAATATATTTTTTTAGAATCGGCATAATATCCGAGAGCTTTATGGGACCTAATTTGAAGGATGGCACCATTATCGTAGACGTGAATAGATCGCGATCTAAGCGAGTCATTCCTCGCACCGACGCGGGAGGAACCAGCAAGGATACCATCGTTCTTTTTTTGCAATAATTTCTCGATCTAATCGATGAATAAAAGTTTAATGCAACGATTTGCAGCTTTGTAACAATCATACATTGGATACGAGACTCTAACATAATAACTACATGTCAATAGGTGCGAACAATACGTTCGTGACAGTACCTGCAAGGTTAACAACGAATATTATACGGCTAACGTGGCCAATTCGTGTTTATTCGTTTGATGTTTGATAATAACATGATCGAGAAACGTACCTAATTGTATAAATTATTCCTGCGTGTTTTTCTCGTAGCTTTAGTTGCAAAACAAACTCGGCAAACCCACGTGGACGAATGTATTTATTTCACGTGTTTTTTTTTCTACAATCGATTTGAGACGGTGGACACACTGGTCGACTTTTTTTTATCATTTCTGTGTTTTGTGTAATTATGTTGGCACCATTGAAGCGTTCGTCAGCTGACAGTGTTTGAATTCATAATTGGAGGGAAGCGCTGCGACCGGTAACATCTTTTTTTTTGTTCGCCCACGAGAGAGAGTAAGTTGTGAATTGCGACGCGTTCGGACCTTGGGCTGATGTTTGTGATCCCAGCGTCAAACCAGTCAACCTAACAGCTATATCGGGATTTTCTGTGATAGACAATTTCCGATTGTCGAAAAAAGAAACATATCGATAGTCGACAATTAATCAGAGAACAATGTCCGTCGGGGCAACAGCATCAACAAGATCCATCCACGAGGACGAAGTGCTCGATGACGTTAGCGATGGACCGAAACTCATTAAAACTCTCGAGGTATCGTTTTGTTTCTTTACGAACAATTAACCTCCAATTCCTCCGCAATAAGCTCCGTGACAATGAACCTGACAGCCCGATTTCGATACTGCGATAATTAATACTGCGCGTTCCGTTATTTTCTTCACAGGGAAATGGCATTACAGCCGGCGATATTAAAAAACTCCAAGAAGGCGGATTTTACACAGTCGAATCCGTAGCTTACACACCAAAAAAGCATCTTCTCGCGATAAAAGGCATAAGCGAAGCAAAAGCCGAAAAAATCCTCCAAGAAGCTTCAAAACTCGTCACCATGGGCTTTAAGTCCGCCACTGAAATACATCAAATCCGCGCCAACATTGTATCCGTTTCAACAGGATCCGCCGAATTGGATAGATTATTGGGCGGCGGCATAGAGACCGGTTCCATAACGGAAATATTCGGAGAATTCAGAACGGGAAAAACTCAATTGTGTCACACATTAGCCGTAAATTGCCAATTACCCGTTGACATGGGTGGCGCTGAGGGCAAATGTCTCTACATAGACACAGAAGGAACTTTCAGACCAGAGAGATTAATTGCCGTTGCGGAGAGATACAAAATTGCTGGCGATTCGGTTCTCGATAACGTCGCCTGCGCCAGAGCCTACAATACCGATCATCAAACTCAACTTATCATTCAGGCGAGTGCCATGATGACGGAGTCCCGTTACGCAATGCTCATCGTCGACAGTGCTACGGGTCTTTACAGAACAGATTACACGGGACGCGGAGAATTAAACAGTCGTCAGATTCATCTCGCGAGATTTCTTCGTATGCTACTAAGGTTGGCGGATGAACACGGCGTCGCCGTTGTCATCACAAATCAAGTAGTAGCAAATGTTGATGGCGTCGCTAGTATGTTTGGAGGAGATCAGAAAAAACCTATAGGAGGTCACATTCTTGCGCATTCCAGTACAACGAGACTATCGTTGCGCAAGGGAAGAGGTGAAACGAGAATTTGCAAAATTTATGATTCTCCCTGTTTACCAGAAAGCGAGGCGATGTTCGCGATAAATCCCGACGGAATTGGCGATGTTAAGGAGTAATAAAATGACTTAGATTTTAATTCTATATATAGGTCAGTACTGTTTTCCATGGTTCAGGATTGTTAATTAAATGAAAACAATTTATTTATCTCGAATTCGGACTAAGATTCGGTTATCGTAATTCTTTCGATATATTTGATATTCGATATTTTTTTTAATCTGTAAATATCGATTATCAAACGTATTGTTCATAGACAATAAGATTCAACTATCGCGACTATGTTTATCTCTTTTGTATTTTTCTATAACTATTCATGTTACTTGCTATTAATAAACAGAGATCGTTAAGATACTTTGTAAATTCGGTGTGTAATTAATTTACTACATCCTTTCATCAGTCGTTGGAGATCGGTGATATTAAGGATTCGGGTAACGAAAGAACTTTGATTGTAATTCTAGATATAAGTCATGTAATGTTTTCGAGAGTTCAGGATCGGCAATTAAATTAATACTATGTATTTATCTCGAGTTAAAATTAAGATTCAGTTATTATAATTCGTTTGATAAATTCAATATTCGAAATTTATTTTCATCTCTAGATATAGGGAGTATCAAATGTATTGTTAATTGACGATAAGATTCACATATCGCGACAATTCTGTTTTGTATTTATCTTTGACTCTTGACGTTTCTTCCTCCTAATAAACAGAAACTATTGAGATACGTTGTAAATTCTGAATTTAATTAATTCACTGCATCCTCTTACACGTCGTTCCCGGGGTGTTTGATAATTCATTCGATTTTCTACGCATTGGGAGGGGAAATGAAAAAAGTAGGGGTCATGTGCTTAATCATTTGCAATATGGCCGCTTCCCAGCAGAAGCCCGAGAGACACGCATCGTTCGTTCGCTATAATGTCTCCGTTCGTTTGGGGCTTTAAAGGAAACATGAACCGGTTTATCGCTGATGCACAGCTATTTCAGTATTTGATCGTGTTGTTCGGCCTGTTCAGCCTCTCGTTGGGCCTTTACGAGGATCAAGTCGGAAAGTTCGATTGGTAAATAAGGGCTTGCGAAGTGCTCGCGTGGTTAAACTCACCCAGTGGTTATCCTCGAGCCTCTCGTCAATCGACACGCAAGCACTTTCGATTGACAGTGACTCGTTCCTAATTCACAACGCTGTGCGTGTCTAATCACATGTTTTTTTTCGGTATTTTTTTCGAAACAGGAGACAAAATTATGTGGGAAGAATTAAATTCGCCACTTTCGATACCGTATCAACGGCAAAAAAAATCATCGTCGCGACCGAGGAGAATGTTGTTGCTGCGCTTAATCTCAAATCCGGTGAGTTTTTCGATGTTTTCACTGGTCATTAATTTTTCATCTATGTTGGGAAAAATTCTCTATTATCGTGGAAACTTCAGGCCAAATTCTGTGGAGAAGAGTTCTGGAAAAAGGATATACTGGCCGGATAAGGTATTTGGGTACAACAGGGGACGGCGATTTCATATCGGTGAGCGGTGGTGTACCCGCCATCGTCAGAGCCTGGGATCTTGCGTCGGGACACATTTTGAACGCGTGGCCTGTTGCTGAACAAAATCCCGAGAGGTACGTCTTTATCCGCACTCTTCGACGATATCATATTTTTGTACTTGTAATTCATAATAATTATAATACAGTAGAATGTCAATTCGTTTTATCCGAATTGGTATCCCGATACATTTTTGTGAAATGTAACAGATTTTTTTGCCTGTTGATTCTCTGTGCTGAAATTTCCTTGCATTTTGCTTCATTCAATTGCTTTTACCAAAAATATATCAAAATTAATGAATTTTTTCCCCAACAAAAAATGTAAAAATTTCATTCATAAAATTTGCATTTATGGAGAAACATCTATTTGGCGTTTAGATATTGCGTCAAAATTTCGTCTTAGTACGTTTTTCTTTTTTTTTTTTTAATTACAGTAACAAAGAAAATCATTTTATTTCCTTGCATGGTGTTTGAGAAACAAAACGAAATTTGACGCGATTTTCAGATCACTGAGGAAATGTATCCCGTGAAATTGTTTTTTCTCCAATTAATTCGGATAATCGATGTTCTACTGTAATGACGATTAAAATAATTTACCGAAATAATTCGATCTAATAAGCGAAACTGTGGTATTGGCTTTTCAGACCCGATACGCCATTTGTATCATTTTCCACAGCCGGATTATACAATGACGAAAGGTTCTTTATATGTGTTAATATCTCTGTTATATTCAGAGAGCACCAATGTACCTGTATTTATCGTAATTCGTGACAACTTTCACTAAAAAAAATTCATAAAATTGCATTATTCACCAGTTATTATTATTCCACATATTCAATTATAATAATCTGCAAATCTCAAGTGTTTCGTCGTAAATTATATATCGATATATTGTTCGTGATGCATTGGTACTTTCCCGCCGTTTAATTGTATTTCTCGATCTCGTAGGCTGGAGGACGTCAAATGGCACATCAAAGATGGAACGTTGCACCATATATTGCCTCTCTACAACAGCGGAGTTGAGGTGACTTCCTACGACAGTAAAACCGGCGAGAAATTGAAAGCAAGAAAAGTTTCAGCGCCATTTATAAATCAGGAAACTCAGTAAGTTAAAAAAAAATCGTCGTTGACGATGTAAAGCAAAGAAATATATGCTTAATGAAAACAAAATTATCTTTTAATTTGTAGATGCGTATTGGCGGCGTCGTATTTAGCGTGTCTCAAGGGCGACAATTCACTGGCAATACTTTTTCTCGTTAATCTTTTCGATACCAATGCCGAGACTCAGTCAATCACTGTAAATACGATATTCGGCGCTGGAGTACAGGGACCGTACAATTTAGAATCGGTTCTCGGCGACGAAACTATAATCGCTATCAGCGCGGATAATGGACTGAGAAAACGTTTGCTTGTCGTTGGTGAAACATCAGTTCCGATTCAAAGAGATATCAGCGGCGATTCTGGATTATACGTAACATCGGCCGACAACGAGAAAGTACTACTCGAGACAACGTACAAAGACGGGGTAAAGATTAATTGCTTCGATCGTCGTTTGCGATCGTTGCGTTACATTTTTTTATTTCTTTTCTGTACAACGACATTTCTTACATATAAAGAAATAATCCGTCAGGTAACACATATAACGGCCTTTGAACTTCTAAATTCGACGCCGTTACCGGATCTCTCGGTGTCGATAACACATACAGCGCTTGTGTCACCAACGGTAATGGCATCCGTGTGTCCGCGACAAGCGAAAGGAGTAACGTGCCGACACTTCGTGTCTTCGGAGGATCACGGAGTGGCGCTTTTGCAACATAATAAATTAATATGGTCGCGAGAGGAGGCGCTCGCGAATATAGTAGCCGTGGAAATTCTAGAACTGCCGATGTCGGATCGCGACCAGACGATCGAAACGGAATTCGATCAAAAAGAGAGTAAGTAAAAAAAAACGAAATTTTTCAATTTACGATAAAAATGTTATTTATTCGAAACTAACAAATCTTTCGAGTCATTGTGCCCCAATAACGATTAGGGAATTTGTACAGAATAGAAAACGGCAACAATATTCGACGATTGATCATAACGCATCGGTTATCATCATAAAAATGTTACAACAAAATTGTGTTCTCCAATATTAAACGATATTAATTAACTTTGTTTTACGAATGGCTGCCGACAGGTATTGATGTAGACGGGTCATGTAAGTAGCGATACAGGATAGGCGTTGGTTTGCGTTTTTTCTCTTTTCCGTTCTTTTTTTTTATTGTTTTTTTTTTATGCGTTTAGTGACAAATCTGAATTTACATCGAACGACTACATATCTTTGTTGGATTTGGTAGATAGCTTGGGTTTTTTTTTTATTAGCAGATTCTTCATATTGTTGAGGTATTAGACGATCGAGAAAACATTGTATATTATAGAAAAATCGCATGGCTAAAGCGTTCAATTGTATGCATGAATCGAAGGCTACTGTGACGAAGCGTTCAATCGGATCCTCCCGAATATACTATTATCGTGCGCTCCGTAAATAATATCTCTTATACCGATATTACCTTCGTGGCTGACGCTGATTTTTACTTTAGTAGACATTCGATTAGTTTGTCGAATAGATTTTGAACTCTGTGCGAATTTTGTTTTCCCGACGAGTATTGTTCTCTGTGTAATACGATCGATTGATCTTCAACAGGGGACGTTATAGGAATGATGATGAGACGAATAACCGCTCAGGCAAATCAGGCGAAAACATTGTTTCAAACTGTTTTCGGCGTAATACCGCAAATGTCCAATCAACGTGCCGATCTCGTGAGGGATAAATTTGGTCTCCACAAGATGATCGTTGTCGCTACCGCGGCCGGCAAGGTAAATAGCAATAACTATTTAAAAAAGAAATTTCTATTAAAAATAAAGATTTTTCGACGGTATTGTAACGCGCGTTTGAAATATTTTGTTTTATAGTTATACGGAATCGAAACGAGAAAAGGTGAAATAATATGGCAACTGAGAGTCGGAAAAATCGAAGGTTTGGTGAAGGATACAAATACAATGCTTCTCTACGTTCAACGAGGGAGCATTCATTTCCCACATCCTCCTCAGTGCGCTCTATTGGCGACCGATAAGGTATCACAACTTTTTTTTTTTCATCGCAAATAATTAGTAAATCTTAACGAATCAATGGTAACAACAAATTTCATCGCTGTTTTTAGAATACCGGAGAAGGAGTAGTTTACACATTCAACCCGATAACAGGACAGCCTCTCGGAGGCCTCGAGAAATTGGGTTACAAAATCAAGCAATCCATGTTGCTGCACGCCGCCACCGAGGAATTTCTGCGCGGCATACTAATTTTAGATAGTCGCGACAAAATTCACGTTTATCCGGAAAGCGCGACGGCGGTTGCCGCAGCTGCTGGCAAAAGTACCTATCTGTTCACCGCCGATCGAACGACCGGTGTTCTTTCCGGTTTTTCCCTCTCCTACAGCACACCACAGGTTTGTTTATTTTTTATATTTTCCCGATGATGGATCAGATTAACGGAATTCATAATGAAACGTTTTATTCTGATAATCGATCATTGCAGGAGTTGATCGCTCACAAGGTTTGGGAATTGGTACTCTCGCCGAAAACCCAACAAATAACTCAAGTCGTGTCGAAGAATCCGTTGGAACGCGTGCATTCGCAGGGTCGCGTTTTAGGCGATCGTTCCGTACTTTACAAGTACATTAATCCAAACCTCGTCGCTATCGTCACGGAAGGTGTCGGCAGCACGCATAAAAGTAATGTATCAGTCATTAAACGTTCAAAACTCAACGATCGTAAAAACTTTCATTTTTTTTTAACACGCAATGTTTATTTCACCAGATACGCTTAACTTGTATCTTCTGGATGCCGTATCGGGATCTATGATATTTTCAATTGTCCACAAACGTATACGCGGACCTATTCACGTTGTGCACTCGGAGAATTGGCTGCTTTATAGTTATTTCAACGAGAAGAGTCGAAGAACCGAAATCGCCGCATTGGAGTTGTACGAAGGAAAAATGCAGAGTAATACCACAGGTAATCAATTGTTTGATACGGTAGCGATCTTTTGTAATCACGAAAATTAATGACTAAATATCGTTTTTTTTTTACAGTGTTCTCGTCGTTGACAACAACAAGATTACCGATTGTCGAAAGACAAGCGTTTATCTTTCCGGCTTCGATCGAATCCATGCGGGAGACAATAACGGAGAAGGGAATAACTAGCAAACATATATTAGTGTCTCTGGCAAACGGTGGTTTGCTGGAGTTGCCATGGATGATGGTGGATCCGCGAAGGCCTACGAATCCCGAAATGAGGGAAGAAGGTGTCATACCGTATATGCCAGAGTTGCCGATTCACATGGATGCCATTGTTAATTATAACCAAAGTGTATTCAGGGTATCAGGAATTCATACGAGTCCCAGTGGCCTTGAGAGTACCTGTTTAGTCTTTGTTCACGGACTCGGTAAGTAACATCGCTCATACGTCCTTTCAAAATCCCATATGGAAAAAAAATATATCGCGGAGTATTATTTTTAAAAATTTTTTTTTAATTTATCTCTTTTTTTCCTTTATTCAAATTTTTCAGATATATCGCTAAATATAATTTTGTTTTCAATTATTTTAATCTTTAATTTTTTTTTATATC
Organism: Cryptus viduatorius; assembly: GCA_964006125.1. NCBI lineage: Eukaryota > Metazoa > Arthropoda > Insecta > Hymenoptera > Ichneumonidae > Cryptus > Cryptus viduatorius. The sequence continues at coordinate 10,249,010 of OZ023223.1, forward strand.
GAAAAAAAAAAATCTCAAAAAACCCATTAAACGATATTGCGAAATACATTTATGATATATCCAATATATTGCCGTAAATAATTTAAAAAAAAACGAAATTTCATTTATTTCTAATATATTTTTTGCATATATTTTTTTTCACGTGGGATACGCTAAATTAATGAAATTCACACGGACTAAATAAATTAAATAATTTTTTTCGTTTTTTCTTTCTAAATTGCAGATTTATATTATACGCGAGTGGCGCCATCTAAGACCTTCGACGTTCTGAAGGAAGACTTTGATTATTATCTAATCGTAATAGTCCTCGCGGCTCTGGTGATATCTTCATACGTAACTAAGAAATTAGCATCACAGAAAGCACAGAAACAAGCGTGGAAGTGAAGAAAAAAAAAAGAAAAAAAAAAAGAAAAAATGCGGTGGTTTTAATGCATTTCAATGAAAGCCATAATTTAAACATTCTTTATTCGTCTCTATTTAAATAGCCAATATACTTGTTAGTTGAAGGTAATTTATTTATAAACACGCCTCATTTTGTAAATGGCTAATCGATATGTGTAAAGTAAAATAATTCAAAATACGTCGTCAAACCTATCCAAAGATCTAATCGAATAGATGAACAAAAAAAAAAAAAAGAAGAAATTATTACAAGATTATAGATTTAACATGGATCACACGTATAATCCGGATGCAGTTACGCACACGTCAAGTTTGAGTGTTTTCGTTGCAACCCCCCCGAGAGCCAAGTGCTAGTCACGAACTATAGACCTAAAGTGGACCACGTTTATTAAATAAAATACAGACAAACTGATACGGTGCTCAAACGAAGAAGATTTTTTTTTTAGTTTTACTACTCGTACGTTTGCGACGAGCAACTTGTTGGAAGTTTCATGAGATTTTTCGAAAAAAAAAAAAAAAAATAACCAATAAAGTCGATTTATTCGTAGTCGGCTGTTTACCGTCTGCTACTGGTAAATACAAATGGCGGCATTTTTGGATACGATTCGTCAGTTATTCCAGGGGGCCGCCGCTGCTGGTGTACCAGTTATTGATCGGTGTGCGCGACTGCGCGAGTAACAATGCTGTCACGTGTCGGCGAGAGTGAATACGCGATAAAGGAAGGGAAGAAAGCATTTTATGCGGCGCTCGCCGTCCGTCAGACGCGAAGCTGAAAAGTACGTTAGTCGTCAAACACGTGTGTGCCTCCGAGGTGTTCCCCTCGGGCTGTCGAAGAAGAGCGATCGTTGGCGCTATTTTTTTCTTTTCTCGAATTGTTAAGGTTATAAATGACCTTCGCGGCATTTGATTTTCAAGAAATCGTCTTTCGTCTCGGAGAGAAACGAATTAACTGCTGAAGTGCAGCGAACTTTAGGTTCCCCGGGTAAGTAACATACATCGAGGACAGCTGGTGCTTAAATTCGTACGGAATGCAACTTCGGGAATGATAAATATTTTATTTAACTTTTAATCTTCATTCGCGGCTTTAATTTCGGTTTTTTCATTCATTAAATACGACGCGACTTCGAGAAATAGCGTATCGTTGATTCAAGGTCAGCGGCAATTTGCCGAACATACGTGTAATTTCTTTTGCATTTAACCTGTAGACACGTAAATAGAACAATGTTTGCTATTCCACCGGTGTGTCGACTAGACTCGATTTTATCTCACAAATAACTCGCGATGTCCGACAAACTGTCTCGTTATGCGCCCGCATCGCGGGCAAACCGTATACATACAGTGTAAAGCAGAGCGTATACGATATACATGCATTGACCTGCACTGCGGTTCTCGAAAGCCGATATTTATGTTGGCGCGATGTCGCACAGCTGAATGCTCGTTCATCTGGATGCGAATGGTGGCGATTTGAAAAAAAAAATAATAAAAAAATTTAATCGTTTCGAAATAGAGATCATAGTGTTTTAAACGCTATACAAAAAAAATGCCTACTCGAGAGATCGAATAGTGAGTATGTAAACCAAATTTTTCGGAAAAATGAGTTATCCCGACGAATAATTTTTTCAGTGTATATTAAATCGCGTAATAGTTAAAATCCAAATATTAAAATCCGACCGATGCTGTTGGTTTATTCTTATTTATCATAAGCGTAATGTCGAAATAAATATTCATTATAGACAGTCCAATATCGGATTTTTATTCAAAGGCGATTTTGCACGATAACATTGGGATATCAAACGAAACGATCGAACGAACGTTTCATTTATGCACTTGTTGTGTTTGTCCAATAGTTCGGCATGGATTAAAGTCCCCCGTTATTGCAATCAGCGATACATGAGCCAATTACTTTGGAGTCTCGAAGCTTTCAATAAATCAATCAGTTCTGCACGTGCAAACGCGCGAACGCTTGGATTGCAGTCTTGTATCGTAAAAAAAAAGAAAAAAAAATGGCCTCGTCGATTCTTCAATTAATATTTTACAAACGCCGGTCTACTTTTTAATCGAAATCTCGATATCTCCGGGCGGATATACCGATCGGCCGGCGTCAAGATATTTACGCTAACTATAGTCACAACCATTGCCTTCATTCGTTCGCTCGAGAATAACTTGAGGCCGATAATGATTCAGCGGGAAAAAAATACGAAAAAATTTTGAAACGAAGTATTCGACAAAAAAAATCGATTCAGCACATTTTCTCGTACACAAATAAAAATCGATGAAAAATTACAAAAAATCCGCGTCTTTGCAGTTTTCCCGAAAAAACTCGTAATTTTTCAATTAATGCACACGATCGTGAAAAATTTGAATTATGCATTTTTATAGGGGTATTCTTGCTATTTATTTCGCGGGAAATCGAAAAGTCGTTCAAAATGATTTCTTCTCAAAATTATTAGAAGACGATAGACGACGAATTCTCCGATATTTCGTGTTTTTTCTTCGAACCATTGATATTTTAAAATCGTCTACTCGAGTATACATATGCGATTAAAAGCGTTTTCGCTTTGCCCCACATACATACGTGATCCGGTCGACGCTTATTATCAGAGTTTGCGGTATCATCGCGTAGGCGATTCGGCAAGCGGTAGAGCCGCATATATATACGTTAACCGTATACAGTTCTTTTGCGAGAGAACTTCGAGGTCGAGTTAGCAATTAAATGAAATAGCTACGTGTACAGTAGAAAATGCTTGTAGCGTAAGCACTCAAACGGCAAGATATCCTCGAGTTATCCGGTTGAGTCTTTCATTTTCGTTATTCTACACGACGAACGGAGCTGTGGCACTTATCTTCAAATATATATGATATATATATATCCTCCGTTTTAGGCGGACGCGGGATTTTTATACGGCAGCCAGAGATTCATTACTCAAAGTCCTGAGAGCTTTACGGGGATAGGCGATGGTCGATGTAACGACGGCCCTTCCATCAAACGGTGGGGGATCCCTTATGGGCAGAACGAAGGGCGCTCTGCGATCCATGAGATCGGCATTAGGCGGCGGTGGCGAATATCTTCAAGGATTGGGCAACAGAATCGGCTCGGCGCTCAGCAGTAGCCTCGAGGAAAGCGATGTGAACACAACACCCTCCGATCCCGCGTCCTCACCGCCTCATCCATCGTCGTGTGAACTCAATCAGGAAAACGATTTAGCCTCACGGCGAAAACTTCGACCGCCCAGGTATCGCGCAATCATTCATCTGATACGTTAAAAAAAAATTGCAAATTTTTACATTTCTTCCTCAATAATTATCTTTACACTTGAAACTTTGTTTTTACGAAAAAAAATGATAAAACCACAACTTTTGCATGTTTTTGCCGATCGACCGATTCCGATCAAATTCGATAACGAAATTTTAGAGTTTTTACTTAAAATTCCCACAACGGCAGTAGATAATTTTCTTTTTTTTTTTTTGAAGATAACATTTTCAAAATTATCATAACGTTCGAATTTTTTGCCGAAATTAAGGACCTAAAATCTTTGGTTATGACTTACGTGACAAATTCAAGTTTAATCTCTCAAAGTTTGCACACACGCCGGACATTTTTATTAAGCCGATTTTTCGATCTATTGGAAAAAATAAACAAAAGAAAAAAGTTTCTTTTTTCTTCGTTCAATGTTTTCATTCGTCATTTAGATTCGGACCGGGATTTTCATATGAGGACTATGAGGCAATGGCGCGACACAAACTCGAGCGGCAAGGTTCGGCGACCTATTCGAGATCTCGAAAATATCCACCGGGTATGTCATACGAGGAAATAGCTTCGTCGCGATCGCATACCCCGCGGAAGGAGGAAACGAAAATCGACGATGAGATGAGTCCCGACAGAGACAGCGTCGAGAGCATCGAACCTCTGCAGGAAAAGGATATAAAAGCCACCGGACCGGATCCTTACGATAAGCTAAATTATAAAGCAGGTGAGATGAACGCTTCCGACGATTTCGGGTCGTCGTCTCTCTTTGGGATAAATTTCATTATCACGATGACTTCATTATCAATTCAAACTAAAAAGAAAAAAAAAACATTTCGGATTCGTAGTCACTATTAACATTTTCATTTGTTCTTTTTTTTTGATTTTTGCTTTTTTTCGGTCGCAAAGCGAGGGCTCCAGATCGGTATGCGACGGTTGTTTATCGTTTAGGTAAATCAGAATTAATGTAACAACTAACACCCCTGTGGTGTTTTCACCGAAATTGTTGCGTTTGCCCCATATTTTGTTTCCCAATTTCCGGCTTAGAGAGTTAACACCGCAACGTTTGTGACTTACAGTAGATTTACAGCCTCCCGAACATATGTTGTGCTCCACCACCGTCGTTCGATGCATAATGGCAAATATGTGCGTGTCGTACGATAACTGTTATTGTTTCCGTCACACGTGGCTCTCTTGGTACGTCAGAGAAGAGAAAATAGGCTCTTAAAACACGTGCGTCAAGATAGTAGCATTACGATGTACGGCGATAGGTGAAAACAGAACGATTATTGGATAAACGACTAACAACCTTTTTTTTTTCGTATGACTCAACAGTTAAATACTTTGTAGTTGTATAGAGAGCTGCATATACTAAGTGTTTAGCTTATCCAACTTGTATCGTTTTATCACTCCATTAATTACCAATACACGAGGACGTGAGATAAAAACTTATAGCGTATCGACACGTTAAACACATGTAATTCCTCGTGCTTCTTAGTTGGAACGTAAATAACTTAAACCAATGCGTATTTGTGGATTATATTTATTGAATTCGTTAGAGAATTTCGATGTGCTTAGATAATACGAAAGCTTTGGCGGTATGCGACATAATGAATTTCACCATTTCAATGAATGAAACGCCGTCCCGCCGGGGCTGACGACACACGATAACGGATAAGTGTTTCCTGAAGATCGATCGTTTCAGATATACCGTGCAGCAGCGGATCGGCCAGCGATCAGGACGGATACGGTCCCAGTACGAGTTTAGATTCGAATATGGACGGCCGCAGAGCTTGGCAACGATCCGGTTAGTGTCGTTTTGCACATTCCTTAAGGGTTATCGGTGGTCAGCATTGCTACCTAAATATATGTGTCGATTTAAAATTTTGTTTTTTTTTCTCGAACAAACGAGAATTTTGTTTTTTTTTTTCTCGAATAAAGTATTCTAGTAAAATTTTATGAAAAACAATATCCAAAATTTGGAAATACAACATTTTTATTTTATTTTAAAAATGGAGATTTGGATTTTTTAATTTTTCGAAATTTGCATTTTTTAAAAGTAATATGAATATCATTTTTATAAATTTTATAAATTTTAGAAAAATAATATGCATGCAAAAGATTGTAGTCGGAACTAATATTAAAGAAAAACGCTTTAAATAATAGAAAATCCTTTTTTTTCGACGTTGCAAACCATTGTTCATGAATATAATATCTTTTTTTATTGTAAAAAGGCTCATCGGGATCCGTTCAATCGTGGGCTTCGAGTTTATCGGCGGACAGCTTGTCGGAGGAGGCAGCTGCCGATTTTATGAAGTCCTTCGTTCCTCTTCTTTTTGAAGCGCCGAGTACCATCGAACAGGAGCTAAAAGCTAATTTCGGTCAAATGGTTCTTGTGAGTTCGCAATATTGAAAACGACGATAATAAACTGAACAACAATCGCGCCGACGTCTTTATAACTTAACGATTTTGAATAAAAATCTTTTTCGCAGACAGAATCCGGTAGGATATGGTTCGCCAGAGTGGTGAACGCCAGAAGGGCCGGCGCCTGCGTTTCTGAAGCGTCGTTTTATTCTTTGGCACAACATTTCGCTGTGGCGCTCTTCGAGTGTCACGAAGCCGATGATTTCGCACCCGCGAAGAGTCTCATGAATATGTGTTTTACATTTTATCACGAAGGTGCGCTTTTTATTTTCTTATTTTCACGGATATTGTTGTCGAACGATGCAAGAAGAAAATTGTAATTGAATTTGCGTTTTTTTCTTCAACAGTCGAAGTACCGGGTTTAGAACCCTATCGTGAATACCTATACACACATCTGAGAGTACAACCGATATGGACGTCAATGAGATTCTGGACGGCAGCCTTCTTCGACGCCGTACAGTGCGAAAGGGCTATGAGACCCGTACCTCCGCGATCGAAGTCTCTCGATCAGGAAACGATAGCGGCGGAGGATCGGAAGTTTCAAGCAAACATCGTTTTCGGTCAATTAGGGTAAAGAAAAATGTATCTTAATCGTTCTTATCCTCATTTCCTACCGATATAACCGTCGCTAATGCAGCGATTTCCTATTTCAGGACCTTCACGTGCAATATGCACGCATTCGGTTTACCGAGGAATCTATGTCTGGAATTTCTTCGAAAGCAGTGCGTCATCGCGAATTTGACGCCCGGTGAGTTTTTGTCGATCGATTCGCTATCTGAATTGTGTATTTCGAGAATTGCGATTTTTTCATTCCTTATAGAGAATTTCAGTTTAGTCCTTTTTTTTATTTTTGAAAATCTCATTGTAAATGTGTTTTGAATGTTTGAAATATCGGAAAATTACATTTATACCAAATACATTGGACTATCAAACTAAAATTTGTCAGATATATTAAGCGGCAAAACTCTTTATTTCTTTTTTTTAATAATATTTATTTCATTTTCGTTAAACGTATTATCCAAATCGGAGAACTATGAAACAACATAAAACGTTTTTTTTTTTTTACAGAACAAGAAAAAATGTTAAGGGACAATATAGTGCGGATGTTTGACGAAACCGATCCATGGAGATAGTCTGTGCACCCGGAAATGGATAATAAGTTTTGGATGATAGTATATCAGAAGTATCGAGCGATGAGCGCTCCGGGAGGCATCCTGAGTTCTCGGTATCGATAAGCGTTATGGAAAATCCTTCGCTTAGCCTTTTCAATGGGGAAAAAAAAATTATCAGACTGAAAATACGTGTGTGTGTTGCGTGCGTATGTGTGGGTGCGGCATGGGGTGTTACCACGAGGTAAACGGCCGGCGGGACTTCAATCAGTATTGTCAATTACATAGACACGTCTATTCATAGCAATGACGATATCGACTACGATGGAAAGTAAAAAAAAATAAAAAAAAAAAAAGAATGTTCTACAAGTTTTCAGGCATATAAACGCGCGAGAGAAAACGCGCATCGATCTAATTACAGTTTCTACTTGTCTCTTAAATGGCACATCAAAATAACAAGTCGTTCAAAATTGTTAAGAAAACCACCATTTTGCTGTACTACTGCTAACGTCCAATATGTTTTCGCGGATACAAAAGCTACAAAATCCACTTTGACCACTAAAAACTTCGAGCTTTGTAGGACTTCTAAGAGATTCTTTCCCGAAAAATATATATATATATATATAGAATATATCGACAAGTCATATTTCGGCGGTGACGTTATATATATTTTCTCCCCCCGGACGACGATGGTTCTCGGGGGCGAAGTTTGAAAGTTTTCTATGACACAAAAGAGAGTCTGGTGTCGGGAGACACAGGAAAAAAAAAGGATTATACTATTTTGTTAAAGCTTTTCGCATAGTTTAATAGAATTAACTCATCGAGAATGGATATTCATATCACTACCAATGTATAAAATGTATAATCGTTGACAATAATAAATCTAATGCGTGCGAAAATTGCGTATAACGTGAAAAAAAAAATTAATCGTATTTTATTTTAGAAATTATCGGGACGAAAGGGGATGGTATCGTATGGTAAATTATCGAGACGAGATTCAATAAATTTTACGTATTTTATTATTTATCGTGTACTCAGAAATGTCGGACCGCAACCAGTGAGCCGCCATTTTGTTTTGTAACACATTCGATCTGCGAACATCACAATGTCGATTTCTTTTTCTTCAGTATGCATTGATTCTTCTACCTCTATGCAAATGCAATACGACGCACACCGTTGTCCGCGAGGTGAGGGTAGGAAAGATGGGGTAAAGGATGGAATTTCGATTTAATAATTTACAGGCGATCGTATCGTTGCAGTCTTATCGCGTATGAAATATTAAAAAATGTATTTGGAGTACTGAAAATCGTCGAGAAAACTGTTTTGTTCTTCGTAAAATGAATATGCGTCTTCACAGAATAACTCGCACGTCACAGAGTACAGAGACTCGTATCTTATTCTCGATGTTTTTTACGGTTGTTTCTTCGTGCATCTATAACAAATACTCGTACAGCGAAAACACAATGGACTGCTAAACACGGCATGCGCGCGCACACAGCCGCTTCCTCCATCCCCACCGCGCCGTCACGCGTCGCTGGGGTAGCAACACCAAACGGGCCGCAGAACGTTTTCAGTCAGTGGTGGGGGCGGCCGCAAACGGTTGTTTCTTCGCGTCTTCACCTTTTCAGTCCCGTCAAACAGGCCCCGCGCGGAAGTCCACTGTATCCCGAGAATCTCGTGCACCGAGATTTATACAAGAAAGAAAACGAGAAACATCGATTACGTAAATTTTTCTATATCGATATTAATACATCGCGGAAAACGAGATTCTTTTGTTAACGAAACGAATTCGATCGCGTATTCCATGTAACCTCAAACTTTTTTCACGGAACTTTGCATGTTTACCGAATCTATGCGATAATCATGAGCGCAAATATATGAGGACGTATTTAGGGGTAAAAGGATTGGATTCTTTCCTTGCCTCTTTTATTTTCATACATATAATCAACTGTCCTCTTCCACTGTACACTTTATTTTCATATCCTTTCTTCGTTCTTACGGGATTACTAGAAAAATTACGATACGCGAATATCGAGACAAATTGTTGAGTATAATGAAAAAAAATAATAATATATCACCAGACGCCACAATTCATTAACGTTGCCACAGAATCGCATATTCGTTCCTCCGTTTCAAATCGGCGATGAGTCAGTCATCGAGTTAATAACGAGTTTCAGTTAAATTTTATCGGATCAGTTGAAAATTACAGCGGGATTGGTGTATCGTGTGTTTAACTCGTGATGGATGCTTGTTATTTATTTATTTTTTTCGTAAAATATGTAAATGAGCGATCGAAACAAACGAGGCCCCTCGTCGTTATTTACTTTCGTTCGAAGGAATAAAAAATATTGCATCACGAGTCGATCGACAGTTTTGTTGTAAAATATCAATGACTGAATCACGGCGGTACACTAACGTCTGGCAATGAAGACCTGTTTCACGGGGGCTATCCTTGAGTTTGTTTTCTATTTATTATTATTATTTTTTTTTTTTCGTTTTCTTTTTTTTTTTCTTTCAAAGGATTCGAATCGACTCGATATCCGTGAAGTTTCGGTAAAAATATTACGATAACTCCGTGAACATTCGGGCCTCCAGCATCCGGGGCCCCCACATTAATTTAATCTCATTAATCTCCGACCACTTCGTGTTTCTCTCTTCTACTGCTATATGAAATGATTATTACAATATCATAATATAATCTACATTACATTACTAGGTTCGAAAAATAATATTACAATATATGGTGTGTGTCGTGTGTATCATCAGTTTATTATTATTATTATTTTTTCATTTTTTTTTTCTTTCATTTTTCATCGATCCCTCTTATAATAGCTATTCATCAATTTTTTTTTCTTTTTCGACGATCGACGGCTATGCCCCGATTTATCTTTCTAATCGTTAGTCATTCGAACAAATATCGAAAACACCGAACGATCGTTACCGGCGATCGTCGTTCCCTAAATTTTGTCAGCAGAACATTTTACCGTTACATCACTATAATATTGTGGTGTGTGAGTGTGTGGATGTAAAATCGCTAGGCGCTTTTCTTCTCCTCATCATCATCATCATCATCATCATCATCATCATCATCATCATCATTTTTTTTATTCTGAATAACAACCGCTTTTTGTCAATTTTTTTTCGTCTTCACTAAATATATCACAAACTGCCGGTGGCGAGTGCAGCCCTTCGATCTCGCGGTCAAGTCATTGGTCCCGAAAAATTATCGTCTCGACAAGCATTTTGGAACACATTGCATTTAAAATTTTTTTTTTTTTTTTCAATTTCCGCTTTAATCGGAGGGTCACAAAGACGCGGCCAATGACTTGTCGCGAATCGTTGAGATACCACCGGTAAAAGTATAACGTTAAGGAGTTACATGTTAATTAGTTACATCACCGTCAGGGCGCGAGGCGATCGCCCATCGGGGGAAGGATTCGAATTATCGCGGAAAAATTCGAACCTCTCCCCGCGAGGTTATCGCGCTCGCATTTCCCCGGCATAAAGTTAGTTTAAATGTCATACTAGTAGTTTCTGCATATTACGTTGCCACAGAAGACTCTCCCTTTACGCTTAATGTGTAAATATCTTTGTAAATTCATAATTCTTATATATTACGCGATCCATTTTTTTTTTTTTTTAAGGTTCCAATAGCTGTCGTTAATCGTTTACTTTTTTGTTATTAATTACTTATGGATTTTTTTTTTATGTTTAAGTTAGATTTCATTTCGAGAACTTGTAGTCAAGGGGGGGGAGGGAGGGATTCGTTAGTTGCGGGGCAAGAGAGAGATCACAAGAGGGGGGAAGGGGTGGGGGAAGAGGGTATTGGGTCGGAGCAATTGGAGCACTTCATGAATGGATATTACGGAAGTTGAAGGAGTATGATAGCGAGAGGAAACTCGCCCGGCAGATAGGAAATGAAAGGTTAAAGAGACGTCCGATCGTCATGATGGAACGTCGCGTTAATTGCGGGCTGATTGCAGGGGATTCCCAGCAAGTGCGTGGAAAAGGGAAGGGGAAAGGGGGAGCGGGGATAAGGGACTAGCAAGCTTTATATCTGCATATAGCCGCCAAAGCTCACGTAAAAGCGAATATCGCGTAAACGCTAATGTAGTCGTAGTCCCGTGACTTTTTTTTTTTTTTTTTTTTTTTTACGTCGCCTACCAGACACGAGCCGAAATTCTATTACGACAAATCGGGCAGCAATGACCGATAATAACGACGCGCGAGTGCGTTATTTTCACTCAATGAGTATTGCAACCGATTCGATATATAGCGAAGCGATCTGATTTTTTTTTCTACGCAAATCGAATTATTATCGCGTAACGGGCAAAAAACTATAAACCAACATTCGATCGACGCGTATAATTAGTTTTGTGGGGAGACATTGCGCAGCGAATGCTAACAGTCAAAGCGGTACTGATTTATGTAGATATATATATTTTTTTTTTTCTTCTTGATTTGCACATCTAACGTATCTAAGAACCGCAACAATTCTAGTTTAATAATAATAATCATAATATCCCTCTCGAGATGCGATTTTTTTTAGCCTATGGGATACATTCGGAAAAAATTGAATAATTTCTCAATGGGGGGGTCAGGGGGCCGGGATTTGCGACTTTTCTACACGCTATGTCGTTTTGAATTTTTTTTTTTTTTTTACGATACGTAACGGTATTTCGTAATTATAAGTATAGATATTTATGCACATATATGTAATTTATAGACACTAAGCGTTTTTTTTTATTCCTTTTTTTTCGATTCACGTGCGCGAGTCTTAAACAGCACCGGGCATAAAATATAGAGGATAATTGCGTGAGTAAAGAGACACTTAGAAATAGTAATTAATCAAAACCGAAATCGGAAGTTCGATAGTTAATACAAGACGTTCCGCAGCGTAGTCCGAAATTGTCTTATTACAAAGGGGGCGGTTAATCATGCGCGTTTTTTTTTTTTCACCTCTTTTTATGCTTTTATTTTTCGTTCGTCTACGGTAAAGCTATTAAGCTTAGGCGGATACTTTAACATCTAATTAGTTGTTGTTTTTTTTTTTTTCCTCGTAACTCTTAACTACCAACGGGCACGACATATTTTTTTTTTTTTAGTATTTTCTACGTTTAATAATCTAATTTGAAAATATTATAGTCTTCGTACCATTTTAGTTCTGAAAGTCAATATTCCCTTACAACATCGATCTACTAACTCGTTTTTTTTTTTTTTTTTTTTTTAACCTGTTAACTAGACGATTGCGTTTGCATGTTTCGAAGTAAGTTGAACGTTCGCGTGAGGGTCTCATTGGCATAAAAGTTGTTTTTTAATGACCAACGAAGTAAAATGCCCCCCGTTTCACGATTAACGTCGAGTTTCGCCCCGCAGAGAAATTCTAATTGTCGCGTCCTTCGATTATTCACGGAAAATCTTAATAATTCGTTCGCTGTATGGAACCGATCGAACTATACGTGGCTCGAGGGGGTATATGTGGGTTTTTTTATGTGTTTTTTTTTTTTTTTTCTTTCCTCATCCGGTTTTACCACCACTTATCAGTTATTACTGTAGAATAAAATCGAAAATATATATTCGTTCTGTTAACCCTACGGCTACCGAGGTTGCGTGTGACAGTAGTCATCTAAGGACCTCTAAAATTGATTATCTGTAAAAACCTATCAACTAAACTCGTACGCGTACAAGTATATCTTATATTTAATGTTACTAAATCGCTTTCGAGAAATGAAGCCGCGCGGTGTTCAATCGTCGCGGGGAAAAAGGATTGTCCCCGTTGTGGACGGTCTGTAATATATTTATTCGTTACGTTACTTTTTTATTTTTATTTTTTTTTGTTATATATATATTTATTTTATTTATTTTTTTTCAACTTTTTTTCTTTTTTTTTTCTCGTTTTTATCGTAATTTCTTTTTTTCTTCGTTTTTCTCGACGTAAGTTTAATCGATTAATTTTCTCTTCCCTACGGGGCGAATACACATAGTTCGGTGTCTCTTTTACTTGTCGTTTCTTCTTCATTTATTATTATAGCGATAGGCCCAAAAATTGCGTAGCGCGCGAGAAGCTAGAATTGGGTACACACGAGCGTATTACGACAGAACGATCACTCGCCGAACGGTCGATTATCGATTTATATCGATACCGCTCGATCGACGTGCGTTACGGCGCGCGAAGCAGCGTTTTATTCCAAGCGTTTTCAGCGTACAAAGTCCAAGCATCCAAAAATCGCCGCGACGTCGGGGAATTCGTGGTAATTGCAAATTTTTTTTCGGACAAATTGAAAAAGTCAATTTTATCCGCGGGGAAGTGGCGAAACGCATGCTTGGCGATTAATGGTCATCTCGGACTAATCGGATAACTCGTTTACAAAAATTCGACTGCCTCGTGATTGTTTGCTGCAGCAGCTAAAACCCTTGACTCAAGTTAGGAAGCTTAAACTTCAGTGGATCCATCATTTGTATATGCGTGAAGGTGGTTTCTGTGTGTAGTTTCTTTAATAATCATTTCTCTTTTTTTCCTTTCGATTTTTTTTTTTTTTTTTCGTATAGAAATTTTTAGAATAGCTTTTCGGAATATTGCCACCGATTGAACGGAGTGGAGCACTTTTGTTGAACGAAATTAAATTTTTTTTTCCGTTTTTTTTTTTTTTTCATTCACGGGGTTTTGGTATTAAAGGGAAAGATATGTCTCCATCTACCTGATCTCGGCGTATCTTCCTCTCATTCGTTTTTTTTTTTCTTTTTTTTTTCTTTCTTTCGAACTGTTGGGGACGTGCGAATTTATAAACGATCGCGATTCTCTATACCGCGCGTATAGAGTCCCGATCGATAAAGCAAAAATCAATTATCTCGTATTTAGAATGTTCCGAATGAAAGTTTACTAAACACGAAAAAAAATGTAGTTATCCTTTGAATTATCCTTTGTTGGCCTAATCGGATAAGATGCACGTTATTGTACTTACTACATATGGTTTTTTTTTTCTTTTTTTTTACCTATTTATATATATAATATATGTATAATAAATTTCTATTTACACGCTAGAATAGGGCACGGAGGAACTCGTCCGTATATCCTTTTCCGTCTATGATCGATTTTTAATTTTAATTTTTTTTTTTGTTCACTTCAGCCGCATCGCCAATCGACGTGACCGTTTTTTTCTAAGAGTAATCGCAACTCAACAAAATAAATAAATGTCCTTGAATTTTTTTTTTTTTTTTTTCGTTCTCTCTGAACCCTCTTTACAAGGATTAACGCGACGAAAAATGTTTAAAAAACTAGTCAACGGGTACGGGTTCATTTTTTTTTCCCCGCGTTTACCCAGCTACACAGCCAAGTGCACCATCGGCACGTAACATTTAGATCGCATCGTTCGCTACTACGAGTTATTTATAAATCCGTACAAATGCAAGAGAATAATCGAACATGAGTTTAAAAAAGAGCGGAACAGAACAGTTTTAATAAAACGATTAAAAATTTAATATCTTCTCAAATCCCCATTTGCCTATTCCATTTATCTCGTTATCTTCAATTTTTCTTTTTTCTTTTTTTTTTTCCTCCCCTCTCACAATTTTTTTTTTACTCCTAACTTATTTACACGGATAATTTACAAAGTTGAACTTTCGGCTAGTCGCGTCGTCTATTCGCTCCGAATCTTTCCCTTCTTAATACCAAATGTCTGTGTTGTATGTTACTCTCTTTTTTCATTTCTCTTTTTTTTCCCTCTTTTATCTCTTCTCTTTAATTTGATACGAGTATCGTTTGATTCTTAAATGCTGTACAGGAACATTCACTTGCTTTACTCATTAATCCTCTTTCTATTTACTCGTTAAATATAGTTTATCTTGTTAGATTAATTTGTTACATCTAAATATCGTTTATATTAACTATTCTGATTATTGAAAAGATCGACCGAACGATTTCGATCGATCTATCGAAAATAATAATAATAGTAATAATAATTGAAAAAAAAAAAAAAAAATTACGAAAAACAAAAAAAAACAGATTCGTGTTGCGCTTGAGAGGAACGCAAAGGACCCGAACCCATCGTATGACTAGTCAAAAAAAGTGCAATTTTCATTTTGTTCGATGCCCCGACTTCGACTGTACCCGACATACATTCGCCAGGAAGACGCTCCAGTCTCTCTTGGACGGCTTTTTTTTTTTTTTTTTTTTAACTTTTTGATCTCATTTACCGATCGTCTCTGTTCCCGCAAAGAACGTTAACGTTTTTTTTTTTTTTTACTTCTCTCGTCATTCGTATATATTTAAATTTAAATGTGTATTACGCGATTCGTTACTCGAAACATATGTAATATTGCCACTGCAAAGAAATAGATACTCCCTTTTGGTTGATACGCGAATGCCGTTCTTTCGTTTCGGTAAAACATTAATCTTCACGCTGTTACGATACTTTAAATTCATTGAGCTCGTATAAAAAAGTTTTAATAGCGTTCGGTCTTTTCGAATTCGACGTTCGGCTATAATTGAGTCGATTATAATTTTTCTTTTTTTTTTTTTTTGTCGTTAGTTCGTGTCTCGAAGTATTTTCAGTGTTTGCCGGTTCGGTTGGCGATCGTAGGTTCACATTAGTCTCGACATCCCTACTCTCGCATTTGTTGTTGTTGTTTTTTTTTTACTGTTACAATATAGTTATTATAAACAATAGTTAATAATCGTGTGATTCACAATGTTTTATGAGTATAAAAATTGTCGTAATCTTCGTTTTTCTCTTCACAATCGATAACGTTGCATGGGTTTTGTCAGCTGTTCAACGTCATCCATTGATCATTCATTAGTCGCGTCGGCTCGTGAGCCCTAACTATCCTACTTATTAGATAGAAACGCAATTAAACAGTACGGACAGCGATTAGCGGATCGTCCGCGTGGGGACGTCGTTAATCGCTGTGCGTACAGATCGATTGCTAAATATATATATATATATATGTGTGTTTATGTATATATATATATATGGTCTATATTCGCGCTTACAGAACAAAACTTGTAACGTTTCTCGCGCAATACCCCCGCCGATGAGATTCGCAATGCCGCGAACACGTCTCAGCGTCCGAAACCATAACCTCAAATTCCACGGTGTCTCGAAGTATTATATTTCGCGCTCGTGGATTATAAACACTACAGGTATAGTAGGATCGGAGATCAACAAATACTATTAAAAAAATAATAATAATAACTCGTTAATAGGTAAATAATATCACTGATGGACAATGTGAAAATATTAATAACACGAAGTAACCAACGCAACTGACCAATTTTCAACTAAACGAAATCGTAAGGATTTCATTTTTTTTTTTTTTACTAATATCAAACGATGTATAGAGAGCCAATTACTTCGCGTACGTCGTTTCTCCGGTACGAAAAAAATTGACTTACCGGAAATACTGGCCCCAGAGAGTTACGGCTGACAATAAAATCGCAATAATACAGAACAATAAAAAAAAAAAAACGCTTGCGAAGAAATTCGTTTAACAATACAAAAAGACAAAAATTTCGCGATATAACAACAGGTTAGAAATTATAAATAATTGTCGCTTATAATCTAATGGCCGGGTTCCGGGACAGCGAGTTTGTCGGAAAAAAAAAATTTCAATCGGAGGCGCGCGATTGTTGTTGAAAGTCGTTGAGAACTACTGAAACGCGAATTGTTCGGAGGCTCGGTATACAAAAACGTGAATAACACAAAGGAGTGTCCGGAAGACCTGAGTGGTAAAATAGACCACCTTAAGCGATGGAACGATCTCTCAAGAGGATTAAAACATTATTGTCACCTATCGATGAAATTACATGTTTTTCACGCTTTCGCGGAGCGAAATAATGTCGAGTTTACGGAGTTTAACGGGGAGAGAAAGAGAGAGAGAGAGAGAGAGAGAGAGAGAGGGAGGGAGAGAGAGAGAGAGTTCCCAATGGCGTTCAACAATCTTTTTACGTTTCCGTCGAGAAAATCGGTAATAATGGAGGAAAGTGGAGGGATGGGTGGGAAGGGGAGGGGTGCGGAAAATCTCGCAATATTCGCAGGAATCGTCTCCTTCGATTAATACAGCACCGTATATATATATATATATATATATAGAAATATATATATATCGTATCTTAAGATCGGAGTTTTGTTTCCTCTCTCTACGGAGGGGCATCGGGACGCTTCGACGATGTCGCGATTAGCGAATACGAAGGGTGCTTCGCGGAACGACTCTCGAACGCGATTTTCATTCCTCTTGCAATACTCGGAAGAAGATGAAGAAGAAGAAGACGCTTCAAGGTCTTCGGTTCGCCATAGGGTTTTTCTCGCTTCGCTCGTTAAATTTGCCTCTCTTCACCCGTGTGATGATTAACACCTCATCGGCTCCTCGTTCGCGCAGCGTCCAAGGGCCGATTAGGGACTTGCGGGAGCGCTGATAGCCATCAGGGGTGCCGGGGGCAAGGCCACCGGTATGTGGTAATATTTACATTGGGGCCGCATGCAGGCGCCTTTTACCGCGTCCCTGCATACAGTCACGCGATTCTCAACCACCTCCACGCTTCCTGAAATCACAGATTTAACCCATTCGTAAGATATTGAAAAAAATTTATCGAATTTATCCTTTCGTTTTTTCGTTCATTCAAAATTTCTCTATTTTCCTTAAAAAAAAAAAAAAAAAAAAAAAAAAATTATAATTTTATTAATATTAATATTATTAAAAATAATAATAATAATTTAAAAAATTATATTTATATTAAATATGAAAAAAATTATTTTCTAATTTTTTTTTATTAATATTAATATTAAAAAAAAATAATAAAAATAAAGGAAATTTGTATGAACGAGAATACGAAACGACCCCGTGGTGCGCACTCACCGTCATGGAGATGGATGAATTTGCAGGCGGGACGGTTGCACAGTTGTCGATTAAAATCTTGGCACACCGGGAGGGTGTCCAGTAACTGAAATTAAATATATGCCGGTATCTGTATACTGAGTGTTCTATAAAATATCATTAGTTTCATTAAAAAATTAAATGAAAAAAAAAAAAAAAAAAAAAAAAAATAGAAGTAAAAGAAACCTTAACAAACATGAGTCTCGCATTCTCTCGCACACACTCACCCACTCCCTCTCAAACTCTCCAGTTTGTTAGAGCAGATTCACGGTACATTTGCATGCTCTATAAATTGGATCGAATGTGAATATTAAAGGTAATTATAGCTAATGGATGAACGAGTGATCGCGATCTGTTTGTGAAACGGCTGATGTTTACGCCTCGTCAGAGTAGTCGATCGCTCGTCCAACGCTTTTATATGTAAATTTGCAGTAGAACTTTTTTTTTTTTTATCAAACAGGGGGGGGGGGGGGGGGGTTGGGGATCCCTAGCGCTCGTATCGTGTCTCAAATTAAATCGCAAGCTATTCTTGCCTCGATGTATTTAATCATTGTGAATGGGACGAGGGTAACGAAAAAAATTACTTTAATAGGGTTGAATGACGTTAAAAATAATAATAATTAAAAAAAAAAACATATTTCTCGGAAAAAAGAACGAGAATTTTTATCCCAAACGTTTTCATATGACCCATAGCCGTTCTGTCGTATTTACTCGGATATATATATTTCCAACACGCAATACGTCGAAGGAGCTTATGAAAAAGGATTATCTTAATGATTCGCAAATTCATTTCGTCCCTTTTGGAATATTTCGCGATTATTTCTCGATAGCGTATAATAATGTAACAACGATTTAGATCGAAAGTTTCGCTCGTTACGCGTTATTGAATCGCGGAAACTGTAAATACGACTCATATTGTCATCATGCAAATGAAACCGACTTCGATTCGCCAATATTGTTCTCCCGGTGTTAACAAAGTGATTAGCGCAAACTACGGTCGTTCCTCGAGTGGAGCGGGCAAACGCTTCAGAGATACATACAGAGAGAACAAAGTTAATTTGCGAATCAGTTACGTAAGCCCTCTTCTCAGCGGGCCATTGAGCTCAGTGACTAAACCAAAGTTTCGCTGTTAATCGAGGTTCGGTTTTGTTAATTGAAAGAGCAAACGGAATAAAAAAAAAAAATTGAAAAAAAAAAATAATAATAATAAAAAAATAATAACGATGAACGGAGACGCAACGCAACCGAGAACGGAGCTTTCGAGAGTTTCTCTTTCGACTTCGATCGAAAAAACGTAACTTGGACTCTCGAAATTGCGAAATGTGTTAAAAAGAATCTTTGTGTATCGACGTGTCTCTAATTATTGAGTGAGAAAAAAAAAACGTGAACGTTACGCACGAATATACATGCATTTATGTCCGGTAGCAACGATCAAACAAGTATACTTCGAAAGCTGCGAGTAAAAGAAGGAAAAAAAACCTGCAACTCGACACTGAGTGATGTGTTGCGGCATATTACAGATATAATGTAAAAATGAGAAAAAAAAAAAAATTTAGAATTTTTTTTTTTACGCTTTAAATAATTTCAAATCATCGATATAGTATGCGCCAACGAGTATACACACATTTTCACGCGTATCTAATAGAGATAGAGAAGATAATCGCTTGTACATAAAAATCGTACAATAGGAATAAACGCAGCGAAAGTATTAGACATCAAATTCCAGAGATGATAATATAATATATGTATATATATGTAACATTATATATACATATATATATCGTGTTAGCAAAACGTTAGATCATAGCATTAAACAACCTACCAGACAGATATTCAATGATGATTATTCATTGCGATAAAAGTATATGTACCATAGGCTTCACCATTTAAGCGTGCAAAATATTTAAAAAATTATTGACGTATCGGAATAAATAAATAGATACACGTGACTCGCAAAACGATAGTCGACGACCGTAATGACGGATATTCTCGTCCCTATTAGGGTTGTCTTTTTTTTTTTTTTTTTTTTTTTTAAGGGCGGATCGGGATTTTGTAATATATATATATATACTTGCGAATAATTAATAAAATTCTTGCAATTGCATAAAGAGATAATTCGCTACGAACACAGAGTCCGGTCATGCAAGTAAAATGGCCCGGGAGAAGGGGGCTTTTCGCTGCTTGGGTGATTGTAGTGGCGATTTTTCCGCGTCACTGCAACGTTAGTGATATATAAACCCGTTTACGTTTTTTTTTTTTTTTTTAATTCTCGTATTAATTTATCACAAAGATTACGTATGCGCAACGTCAATAATAACGAGATATTCGGTATTAAGATAAAAAGCAGTGCGATGTATTTTTTTTTTATTTTTTTATTAAGAGGTTTAGAAGTTTGAAGATTATAAATTATTCGAAAGGATCACCCAAGCGTTCGATTATCGCCAAGCGCTAACTACCGCCGATTGGTTCGTGTGCGTGAATTCGACTGAAACACACACATTCACTCACTACT
This sequence comes from Cryptus viduatorius, assembly GCA_964006125.1. Classification (NCBI taxonomy): domain Eukaryota; kingdom Metazoa; phylum Arthropoda; class Insecta; order Hymenoptera; family Ichneumonidae; genus Cryptus; species Cryptus viduatorius. Next base: position 10,269,568 of record OZ023223.1, read on the forward strand.
TTGTAATATAGCTACGAAAAAAAGGGGGGGGGGGGTCTCAAAAGGGGTCACAGGGCAGAGGGCTGGTGGTTTCCACGCAACAAACCAAGAGGCAGCGGAGCGTTAGCGGGATTTGGCGTGTATACGATAGATGAGGGAAGTTGTAAGCTTTCAAATTAATAATATTCTACTGCAAATAAGTTCAACACTATATCGTTCTTTTTTTTTTATCTCATCGATATCCAACTGCGATCTCCGCAACCATAACGAGACAGCCACACACGATCGACAACGAGATTTGAGTTTTGCGCTTTGTTCGTATTTTGATAACAAAGCTTCGTCATTTTTTATTTTTTTTTGCAATGAGTGACTTGTGCGAAGGATAAGGAATAAACACGAAATGTGCAAAAAAAATCGATACAAGGAAAATATTTTTTTTTGCTCCCACGTAACATTGTAAATCGACAACAAAATCGAAGTTATGCGTCAAAAGCGTTGTTTTTTTTTTTTTTTTTTTTTCTACATAAGCAAATTGTGAAACTATGCATTATATAACATTCTTGCACCATTATAATGAGAGCGAAGTCGCGAGAGCCAAAACTTTCGAACTTATCGGAAGTTATGCAAATGAAAAAAAAAAAAAATTCACTGCGATCGTCACAAAATCTCGAGATATCGTTCCGATCGCGGTATTCATTTTCTTTTGCTTTTTTTAATCGTATTTTTGAAAAGATAAAAAAAATAAAAAAAAATCTTGAAAAAGCGTGCTTTCATCTCGTTGAATGTATACAAAACTGTAGAGTGTCGACAACGGGGTAAATCCGTGTAAAAATAGCGCAATAATAAATTGTAATAATGAATAATAAGACAAACACCAGATAAGGCAGTGGTTATTCGCTGTTATAGTTGCGGTGAGCAGTTGTGAGGGAGACGCCCCCAAAAGCTACGTGTTAGCCAAGATTAACGAGCGCCGAGAATTGTCCCTTAATCACTCTCGTATGTAAAATGCGGTTTTTTGAAAAACGGGAAGAAAAAAAAAAAATTCACGAAACGATTCGTCGTGATTCGAAAAAAGCAATTTGCCGACTATCCAAGAGCGACTAAGTACATTCCCCGCCCTTTTTATTCTTGAAGGTTAGCGGCATTAAAGTATCGCGACTGCATTATAGATCGCTAAATCTTCGTTAAAACATCGAGAGTTTCGTGAGGCAAAAGAAAGATCGGATAGTGAAAAAAAAATTATATTTTTCCCCAAAAATTTTTTTTTTTTTTTTTTTTACGAATTTTTCGTCAAAAGTTACCAAGATTTAGTTTATAATGCAGACTCGAGACCGGGTAAAAACTGGTTACAATAATGAGTCTACCTGTCCGCAGCTGTCTGTGTAGACGACACAGTGAGCGTTTGGGGGGACCACTTGGGCCCCGACAGTGGCTAAGGCTGCTAAGGCGATCCACATGCAGCAAACGAGGCAGTGTTCGTACGTTTTTTTTTTTTTTTTTTTTTTTTCGTTTTTCGGTTTTTTTTTTCATTACCATCCGAATAGCGAATTCAGTACAAACGCACCAAATGAAAGGAGGCACGTTGAACGTCCCCTCGGAGCACCCAGGTACATGTCCGAAACAATTCGAAACGTGGCAGCGGTTGCGGCAGGCGTGTAGATATATATTTTTTTAAATATATATATGTATATATATATATATGAATGTACGAACATTATTATAAGTCGAATATGTCGAAGCGTTCTCGTCGTGAAAATGATAAAAAGATGCCATGACAAAAATCGAGGATTAAGTTGTGGTAATAATAAAAAAAAAAATGACAACATCGAAATGACAATTAAGTAACATTTGTAGATTTCGCAAATCGTCGGATGAGCAAAAATTAATTTTTTAAAAATCAATTTAACAAACGGAGTTTTTGACGAACGAGGAGAACAGACATCGTAAAATTACGTTATGAATTTGGGAATTTTTTTTTTTTTTTACGATCAACCATGTACCGGGGTGTGATTTATAGATTTTTTTTGTTTGTTTGTTTAAATTCATTTGTTTACGGGTGATTGGCGGTCATGGCGATAATGCGGCCGCAGTGCACACATACCAAGCCAGCATTTCCAAAAAATATCAATTAGGTGAATACAAAGGACAATAACGAGTGTAATAAATCCACCGATTATAGAAAGTCAAATCAGTGTGTGAAATCGATAAAAAAAAAAAAAAATTGAATCGAATGTGTAGGCAAAGAGATAATTAATGCGCGCGACGACGTTATCCGAAATGATTTCCCAGCAATAGAGAATATTTTTGTCGTGTTTGCGTGGGGGGTGTGTATGTGGTAAATCAGTTTCACCGCCAACAATCCAGCAATCCAAACAGATAGTTCCGAACAGCGGTGTCGTATTTGGTTGGCGTGCGTTACATATATATATATATATCATTTGTATATATATATTTATTATTTATTTAGCGTAAAGACCCGGTGACGACCACCAAGTAGAGCGATTCAGCGTATGTGTCGTCGTAAAAAGATGGCAGTCCCAACACCAAATTTCCGTTCGTTCAATCGGCAGTGGACAATATATGGAAAGGTTTTTTTTTGTCAATTTTTTTTTTTTTTTTTTTTTTTTTTATAGCGAGGCAAAAAAAGTAATCGATGTTCAATCCATATCGAGAGGGTAGTTCGTCAGTTCGCGGTTGTGAAGGCAGCATTACGTGGATTGCGTGTTACGATTTTTTTTTTTTTATTTCGACGGACGGATCGAGAAGGTTCACAATCGCCACATAATGAAATTTGCGGGAGATTGCAGATGTTTTTTTTTTTTTATCGTGTTTCGTTCGGTGTTTCCGCGGACGAAATATATCCGATGATGGATTATCGGCAATATTTGGGATTGGATGTTGTCGCCGGGACGCGAGCGTAGGTGGTGTTTGTTTGTTTTTTTTTTTTTTTTTTAAATATATATATTATTTATATTTCGTTGGAATGGACGTATGGGATCGACAGGAATCGGGGATGAAAGCGTTGGCGGTGTTCGTAAAGTATTCATTCGTTTCAAAGTCGTGCGGCGAATCCAGGCGAAGGCAAGCATGAAACAGAAAGTTTAAAGAAAGATCATGAACGAACATGAATAACATGCAGCGTACCCAAGAAATACAACTTAATTGAAAGAAGAATTTTTTTTTAAATAATTAAAAGGAAAAAAAAAAAATTATCTCGTTAATAGAACCTTCGATATTAAAGACATTGCGCGAACCATCTAGAAAGTTAATAAATAAATTAATAAATTCGTGACGGTGGAAAGAAAAGAACAGTTCGAACTATGTAAGTCTCTTATGCAAACGTGTGGGTAGCAGCTTTCCATAGTGTATCGATTAGAGTGTCAGGTGACTCGGAGTAGAAACGTTGCATTCACCGAACAGCAGAGATATTATTACGCTATCAACTCAACGGCAACCTTTGTCCTATTATCTTCAATTTTATAATGCAATCAACGAAGCGAGGCAAAAAAAAAATTGAAAAAAGAAAAAAAAAATTTGCTTGCGAGAGAAAAATATAGTAGTAAATATTAAGAGTGATACATCGGCTATTATAGATCTAACAATAGAATTACGCAATAGCACACCAATGTAGGGATACCCTGTGTCGTCATGCGTCGAAGCACAACATCGAAATCGTATATTAAAAAAAAAAAAAAAAAAAAAAAAAAATAATCGGGTTAAGAAAAGTTACAAATAGGCTAAAAAAAACTATTTGGCAACAATCTGCAAAGAAAGCTTCAGAATAACAGTGAATAGGCATTTTTTGTCACACAGTCCTCGCTCACTTGGATATTTTGAAAGTAGCATAGGGCGATCTACGCTATATTCCGGTAGAATCGCACTCCGTTCGTCCAATATCACAGCCAGTCCGATGTACCCATAAAAGCCTGGATGCGGCAAAGCTGCAACAACTTACTTGCTATGCAGAGAGCGATACAGCGACGAAAAAAGTGCAATCGACGATTTTTCGTCGAGTTTCTCGTACAAACAACGATATTTTTTTTTTTTCGCCAATTAAGCTTGCGTGTGGTTTCGGTGCATTTTTTTCGTACGCTCGTCGCTCGCGTCGAGTGACTACGTAGAGATTTTAGCATGTAAACTAAAGTGCGAATAACGATATGCGCCTCGCGGCGACTCAAGCGTTTCGTAAACCATTTTTTCTCAATTTCTTTATAATATTAATAATTTTTTTTATTTTTATTTTTATTTTTTTCGTCTTTTTCTCTCGTTTTCAACGAAAATACGATGCACGTCTGAAAGATTTTCTCGTGCATAATGTAATATTCTACAGCAAGATATATACGGCTAAAGCTGATCGGGATATGAGGAAAATTATTCGATTGATATGGGAGTATCAGCAGAAAGGTTTTTTTTTTTTTTTAAGGTTCATTATTTTCGTTTATTTATTAGATTTTTTTTCGACCGTAGACGAACCTCTTTTTTTACGCATCACCACGATTAATAGTTTCTCGTTATCGTCCTCGAATAGATGATGAACAGAGGAACGGGCGCCGTCCGTTCATTCGGGCCACGAGATCGCGGATGTGGCGATTGTTTTGTGGATTTTTTTTTTTTTTTTTTGCGGATCGGTAAATGTATTATAGTATCGAGTGAGGAATAAATCTGCCAGACGCCTCTCGTGTCGGGGTTCCGTCCCTCCGGATCCCAGAAATTTGCAACTAAAGCGCTGGAAAGCATTGTAGGATAGACGGGGAGGAAGGCAAAGGTAAAAGGGGAAAAGTGATAGAGAGGCATAGAGAGATACAGAGGAAGAAGTGCGAGGATCGTAACGGCGCAATTTCACCAGTGGACGAGGTCTCCCGAGGCGTATATAATGCGGCGAGATCTCGCTTCTTGGTGGCTTATTTTTTTTTATTTTTTTTCTTCTGATATCGAAAGCGCGGCTAACATCTACGAGATTTTTCTTTAAGAGACTTTGCGCTTGACTCGCACTCCGGCGAGGTACGAACGAGACGAATGGGAGGGTTGGGCTCAAGGAATTTTCATTAGCATTCCGGTACTGAAAAGGTTTGATAAAAGAATTATTTCCGAAGTACGCTCTCTCTCTCTCTCTCTGTGTGTGTGTGTGGGATCCAGACGAATGATGATTTGCATTTTGCGAGCTCTTTTGCCCATTTCTCATTCGTTCGTACAACGCGGGAGGAATGATCGATAAGAGCAGATTCGGTGGGTAGTAAATTGAATGGATTTCGAGGAATACGCTGCTGGACGGGGGAGGGGTGAGAAATGATTGGAGATGAAGGGGTCGGCGGCGTGATAAACTGCGTGATTTGCTTTCGGAGCGGGAAGTATGAAAAAAGAGATATAGAAGAGATAGAAAAAACAGGAAGGTGTGAACAACGCGCGGCAAGCACCAAAGTCGTGGTGATATTCCAAAGGATCTATCAATAATCTCGATATATATTTCGGGAAGCAGGAAGCAAGAAGGCCATAAGTATAATAATAGGCTATGAGCAATGGACGCAATATCGATTACACAATTAAATATAAATAGTCAAAAAAATATTTATGTATATATATATATATATTTAAATAAATTACGAGGGGAGGGATAATTAGCCGACTCGGGGAGGATTATAGGATTGAGAAGTTTCCTTTCTCGTCGTCGATAGATAGAGATGAAATAAGAAGAAGCATTAATAAAACAAATATTCATGCATTTTTCAAGCATTATTATTACAAATACTGGCTGACTCCTGACAAAACCCCGCGAGCGTGCATGCGCAAAAACGCATTCGACCTTCTCGAAGTCTTTGGCTCTGAGACTCCGCTTCGCACAGAGTCACGTCGATCACAATGAGTCTATCGATTTCGCATGTTAATATAATTCGATTTTTTTTTTTTTTTTAACCTCCAATCGCGCGGTAATCTATTATTTTGGGCCAATGAAAGCGCATCTCCCCGTTTACCTTTGTATTATCGGCTTTTTTTTTCGATCGTTTTCGGCGATACGAAAAAAAATTGCATTTATCGGGTCCGAAGAGATTTTGCATTTGCATTCCCGGGGTCACACGTAAATAGTGTAATTCGATATATAGGTACTATACATATGCGTGGATGTGTGTAAGTGTATATCCAACAATGTACATGAAGAATTAGAGACAGTACAGTACACAATAATAAATACTACCTGTATGCATGTATATGTTCGTTACATCATAAAATGTTTGTTTGTATTATTTTTATGTATTTTTTTTTTTTTTTTTTATGATTATTATCTCTCTCATATATATCTCCTTGATAATCGAAGACTCGAGGATATATTTTTTTTGTCCCCTCTCTTTCTATATATTTAGAAGTAATTTAATAAAGTATGTTGTTTATTTTTTTTCTTTTTTTTTTTCGTTGCACGCAACTTATATGCAACAATAATATTGCGCAGTAATTATTATTCATATTATATTATGTAGGTATATAGTAAGTAGTGTACTTTTCTTTCTTTCTTTTTTTTCTTTTCTTTTTTTTACCCTCATTCTAGTACGCGCTGTGTTCGTGTTTTTTTTTTTTTTTTTTTTTTTTTTTTTTTTCGTGTGCAGTTGAGTGTTAGTGCAAGGGAAGGCACTTCCGCTGTGTTCAACGGACTCGGCACCCACGACCCGACCGTTTTACGACTGCGTTTCCCCGTTAAACGAGCTTAGAATGTCGACATTTGAAATAAAAAATATAAAAATAAAATGAAGTAAGGAAAACAAGTGGTGTTTACATCGCGACACGACGGCGATTTTCGCGCGTGTTGTAAAAAAGAGATCAATAAGATTGTTGTCATCAATATAAAACATACCGTATCGTATCGTATCTCGAATTCGAATTATCAAAAATAGTTAAGACATCTCATCTCAATCTTACGCATTATAAATACGTGCGATTTATAACAATAAAAAAAAAATAAAATAAAAAAAATGTTAAAAGTTGTAAAAAATGTGCGATAGCCAAGTCCTGGGCGCGAATCCGTAACAGCCACCCTCTCGTTGATGCTTTTATTTTTCTTAATCTCCAATTTAAATAATGTTTTCAACTAACATTTAAAGACGACCCTAGAATACCGGTTCGCAAGTTTTAGGCATAATAATATTCTTTTTAAAAATCTTTTTTTTTTTTTTTTTCAAGTCAATCGTTAAATATTCGGCCCCCATTGATAAATGTGTAATTTGAATGGAAAACAAATGCCGAATATTCGTCACCGGTGCGAGGAAGATATTTAAAATTTCCTCGGATTAACCGAAATTCTCATCGCAATAGTTTCTTAGGCGCTTTTTTTCACTCGAGACCTTCAATCTCATCTACTTAAACTATACATGTATATTATTCACATAAAATTAATTTTTTTTCTTTTTTTTTTTTTTTTTTATGAATGTAATCTGTGTAATGTGTGTTTGTGTGTTTTTCGTTTTCGTTCGCTTAGGGCACTATGGTATACATACTATATACTATCACAATGGACGGCCCTCGTACGTTCTCTGTGAGATCGAAAATGGTTCTCGGTTGTTATCGAATAACGCGTATTTACGATTTCGCAAGAGAAAAACCGCAAGGCTTCCCCCCGGTTATGCGCAATTCTACAACTGGAAGACACCCGGTTCACTAGGAGAATGAAAAACGAAACTACATCAGTCGCAACTCAAAAGACCGAAGAAACTCTTTCCTTCATTTTCTCGTGTATTTTTTTTTTTTTTTTTTTATATACTTGTCTCGTTTCTATTCTTTGTGCGTGTTATGCGCGTTTTTTCGCTGTGCCCGGAGGAGCCATTTTCAATCTCGTAGAGGATCAAAGGGCTCGAAGGATCAACGACGATAGCGCGGCTCTTTGGCTCTCATTTTTTTTTTTTTTTTTCCTACGCGTACTCTCCGCACCTCGACTTTGCAAGAATTTAAAGCTTCGATCCCCTTCTCTTTAAGTTTGTAAAATACAGACGCGTCTTTTTGAGTTTCTACTACCGACGTTAACTCGTTCAACGAGAGGTTATGACGGTTGCAAATAATTAGCCGCGCCGAGGCCGCACCTACGCCATTAGTCCTCCGGAGATCCTCGATAGCTCCGACCGCCGTACACCCAAGTCCTAGCGTACCATCATACAATGCTCACTGAAAAGTGTTCTTTTTTTTTTTTTTTTCTACGTAAAATCTACACCGCCGGTTATCCCACGTGCCGGCGACATATGTAACTCTCGAGGTCTGCTGGTATATAATGTGTGTTACTGTTATCGTGTGTCGAGTTTATGCTTCGTGAATATAGTGTTATATGTTCTGTTTTTCGTTCCACTTAACCGAGATGAGTCGTATATAGACGTTTATACTCTCATCTTCCATCATTTTCTCCCGCATCCTTTGGTTTTTTCTTCGAGCCCTTTTTTTATATATAGATATATATATTTACATATATATGTATATATATATGCGTGTTTTTTCAATTCAATAAGTGTTCAAATCACTGGCAAGTGTTTCTTCGTTTTCTTACGTTAACATATCTACTGTATATGCGCGCGAATATCGATGTATTACACATGCGCAACGAGGAATAAACACGACATCATTTTTTTCTTTTTTTTTTTTAATTATTTCGGATCTCATTATAATCTCATCCATTCTCGGGCACTTTCTCTCCGGTGTCTCTCGCACTCTTTCACTTTCGCACACGATCTCTTCTTATTCCAGTCATTTTCACTTTTTATCGGAAGGATATAAACTCATAAAAATACATTACATCGATTATTCTCCATTGGTACGTTCGTGTGAGTGTATGTGTGCGTTGTGTGTATATTTTTTTTTTTCGATTTTTTTTTTCTTGAGAGTCTTTATACTTTTCACATTTTGTGAGTTCATGTATTTGCGCTTCGCGGTACAATGCTCCGACTTAAACTGAGGACGCGCCACACAGCGGTGAAGAGGGGACATTCTTTTTCGTTTTTTTTTTTTTTTTTTTTTTTTTACAGTAGAATATACCAGTCGACACCCTTATCTATCTTTCGTCATCAATCTCTTCGAGATATAGGCGCGTATTACGCGATTGCGCGTATTTTTTTTTTTTTTTTGCTTTTTAAATGCACGAACGAGACGATTACACCGTCTTGCGGTGGGCAATAAAACTCTCTCGTATTGAATCTCACATTGAGTCAAAGGTATTTCATCATATAGACGTATATGAATCGGTAATTATACAATTATACATATAGTCTAAACTTATTCAAGATATATAGAAACGATCAACAAATTATCATGTAGTAAAAACTATGCATAATATAACGTGCGAAGTTAAATGAATAAAAAATAAAATAAAAATAAACGCTTGGCAAAGCGTGAAATCTACGGGGTGGCGAGCCTCTCACGCTCTCGGCAAGTTGTGCCTTAGGAAGAAAAAAAATTATCTACGTGGAAACTCATAGTTACACACAATTTAAAAATACGAAAAAAAAAATTCCAAATACAATAAAAACAAATTGCGAACCACAGGTGTTTTTTTTTAAATTCATTGTGTCTAACGATAAAACGCGATTTAATAGCGAATATAACAAACAATGACAAACTAATAAACGAAAACATTTTTTTTAAAAAGCTCAATTATATGCAATAATAGTGAAGAATAATTTGATATCGATTAAAACATTGAATATAGCAATAACCCGGTCTCGATAATTGACGAGTATCGGATATCGGTTAACAACCATAAGTCGGTAAAATTTTTATCTACCAATTTCACAAGACACGATTATTTAAAAAAGAGAAGAAAAAAAAACGCATTTTCTTCGCGATATACATTATTGCATACGTATATATATCGTGTATGCATTTACATATTCAAGAAAAGGCGATTTTTAAACACGAAACAAGTAAAAATTAAATTGTGAATAATCGAACTTTGCGGATAGTTGCCGATCTTCTCGTAGAGAAACGGTTCAGTGGGATCGAGTCGTTAAGGCACTGTTGACCGACAATGTCTGACTAGAAAATGAAACTATATATTCATGCATCTTTATCATTTTTTTTCTTTTTTTTTTCGTTTTCCTTGAATGTCGACCGACCTCGATAGGCTAAAAAATCTTTAGTAGGGAGGGGGCGACACGATCGTAATTTGTACGACTCGATAAATCGCCAATGGCCGCAATTCCAGCATAATAAACTGAGCGCGAGAGTCGTTGGTGTACCTATATTGTTACCTAGGTACGAGTTTTTATCTGTTTTATGTATAAAAAAGTTGATATCAGTATGAACTGATACGCGAATCGTGTTGAGGCAGATGTATGGTCATTGACGAGATAACGATTGCCGATTGACCAAATCATAGGTCATTGATAGCGCGTTACCGTGACACAAAATGCTCGATAGGCTTTACGTAGTTTTCATTTTCTTATACGGGGGCATCATGACGCCGCTACTAGCGGGAATAGCGACCTGAGGCTGAGCGGCGATAGTAGCCGGATTTGCGGTCTGAAGTTGCGGTACACCGGGAACGGCCGTCGATAGTCCACCCGGAACACCGGCAACTCCAGGAACGCCGGCCATTCCGGGTAGCATAGCGTACGGATTCTGCATGTAGGGATTGGCTTGATGTACCGCGCCGCTGGGCATCCCGGGAAGGGAGGTTTGCATATAAGGCGACGGTAGGAGTTGATGTTGTCGGATCAGGGAGTAAGGGTTGATCGGGGCTGCGGTTGGTGGTCTTGGATAATGCAACAAACCTGCCGGCAGGTGTGATGCTAAGCCACCGGGGATGCCTCCAAGATTCTGAATCATTTGCCTTGGCGCAGCATTTCCCGCAATGCTTGCTTGCTGATTCATCGCAAGCGCTTGTTTGTTTAAGGCGACACCGGTATAATTTAGAGCGCTCAAGGGATTCATACCGTAAGGTTGGGCCGCCTGACTTAATTTCATTGCCTTTGCGTAATTTTTCTGCGCGACCTCCTTGGCGAGTGCTGCCGGGTCCATCGATAGACTCGGTGCCATGCCAAGCGTGTTGAGTACATTTAGATTTGCCATATTAGCCATTGTGTAATGATTTGCCATTGAGTTAACATTGACCATGTTAGCCATTGTGGCCATAGAAGTCATGTTAGCCATTGATGTAAGATTCGCCACATTTGGCATTGACGTTAGACCCGCCATGGAGGTCATTGGGCTCATTGTTTGAGCTGAGGCCATCGATAATTGGCCTACTTGGGGTGAACTCGAGTGATGATTCAATTCGGGAGAGTTTTGTGCATTATCTGTATCGTGATTAGCGACAGCCGCGGCGGCCGCCGCCGCCGCTGCTGCAGCTGCAGCTGCAACTGCTGCCGCCTGCTTGTTATCACTGCCTGAGGGTGGCGGCGGCGGAGGATTGTTAGGGTCCGCGTGGACCCCGTGACCGTTCGCTTCGCCGCCAGTTGACGTTGCTTGCGCCTGTATCGAGTTTTGCGAGGATCCTACCGACTGGTTAGAGGTTTGGGGAAGGGGTGGCGTTCCAGCGTACTCACATGACACAGGCACGAAGGGCTGCTGAAGCTGCATTAACTGCTGGTAGGTTGTCGCACCGGTTGGCTGATACACCGGCATTCCGGACTTGTCGCCGGCCGGACGTTTGTACGGTACCATTCCTGGGAATGCCTGGAATCAACGGCAAATTTACATGTTAGCGTTATCACACGTTCTGTAGATCCGCGAAAACCTCGACGAGATTTGCAGCGACGAGATTTTTGGTGTCGGAAAGAACTTCTGGGAAAACCAATCATAGACGTTACGAATTAGTCGATTTTTTTTGTTAACTGATCTATTTACTTTGAATACTTTATCATTAAGGGAACTGAAGTCACACATGGAAAAAAAATATTTTAGAAATATATGAAGTTCGATGTTTCGATATAATTAATATCAAAACATCGATATATTTTGCAATATACTTTTTTCCATGCGGCGTTAAAGGGTCATTGCTGGTCGAGTGCAAAGGTCATTGCAATCATCTCGGGAAGGAAACGCGAATTTTATAATGTTTTACCGGATGCTGTGTTGTAATTGTGTTTTTTTTGATCGGCACTTACAAAGTTCTCGTAGTAGAACGATCCGAACGACTTGGTATCCATCTGCAACAAAGACAGGAGAGGTTTCAACGAGATTCGAGGACAAGGCAACAGGTTTTTTTTTTTTTTTTTCTTTCATTCTTTCTTTATATTCCGTTTGAATTGAGACGGAAAAAAGGAGAGGAAGGATTCGAGGGTTGTTAGTGTAAGTTGTGCCGATGACGCAGCTTGCAGCGACGTTCCCATACGACGAGGATTATCCTTGTTGGATCACTGTAAACACTGTGACTCTAACACGTGGAAATCATGTCAGCAAAATACCAGCCATTCAATTAACGAGTAGACCGGATATCTGGGAGCCCGAGTGTGCGATAGTTCGCAACTCGATAATATAGACATATATATTTACATATATATGTGTATATAGTGACTCCCGGATAATTGAGAAATGAAAACCTCTCGATTCGGCCACTTCATCTATACGAAAAATATTACTCTCACCGACATAACAGAAAATAAACTGAAAAAATCGCGATTTATTTATTTTTTTCAATTTTTTTTTTACCTTTAACGCAAAAAACACTTTGTAAAAATTTCATCAACGAATCCGAAACTGTTATCGAACTTTTTCGACTCCGGCCAGAAGTCCGTTCGCACAGTTAAAAAAGGAAGAAAAATAAGAACGAAAATAATGGACAAACGATCTCAACCACTGAGATCGCGAAGAAGCAAAAGGAAGAACGGGGGATGATAGTATAAACGGCACGAAACGAATGAAAAGTGAAACGAAAAATGAAAATAAAAAAACCAATAGCGAAGAGCAATGAGAGACAAAGTAGTACGGAAGAAGGTACGTGAAAAAAAAAAATAAAAAAAAAAAACTGAATATGAAGGTAAGCAGCTGCGCACGATGCGGTTACCAATGAAACGTTTCGTTTGGGCGAAAGACGTGACAAGCGAAATAAAAAAAATGTATGTATATGTCTATATCGAGAACTTTTAGTCGAAAGCTTTTGGTAATGCGAACGTGGTGCGAAAGCTTGAAAGCCGAAAAGTTTGTTTGGTCACGCGGCTTCGTTCCTTCGTCGTACCTCGAACGCTTAAAAAAAAAAAAAAAAAAAAAACTACTGCAGTGCTTCGTACACTCACGAGGACGATTTTACGAGAAAAAAATTCGTTTTTCACGTCTTCGTCCGTTTTTTTTTTTTTTTCTGTACTTCGTTGTGTTTTTTCCCTTTTCCGGTACGTTAATCGCGCAATCTCGATATCCCGAATCGTCAGAAAAAATGAAAACGAAAAAATAATGTTTACATATGCAGAGCGAGTGTGTCGAGTATAATAGTGACGTAAGCGATCTAAAGGTGCTCGATCGGCAAACTCGACGTGACTCTAACGACGTATCGTGGCGAGAGATAAAGAGTAATACAATGAGAGCAATAAATAAGAACGGCAAGGATCGAGTCGGTCGAATAGCCGATTTTTTTTTGCTTGTCGAAATATTTCTCGACGATTACAGTGTCTATTTTTTTTTTTTTTTTTTTTTTTTTTTTTTAATCTCGTTGTCGCTCAGAGCGTTCGAGATGACGTCGGTGTCGCACCATCACCTCGGGGTCGCGAAAGCACAACATGCATCATCGGCGCAAGCTCGGAATTACACAGATCCAATTCCCTTCGGTCGGAACCATCGATTCTCCTTTCTTTCCCTGTTGCCGCCTTCGCGCTCGCTTCGCGAAACGGCGGGAGCGAAGAAGCTTTCGATCGCGACTTTGGAAATTGGAATTAGACATTAGGATATCGTTGCATTTTCATTCGCACTTTCATCCCGATGCTTTGGCTATGCGGCGAAAGATCGGTAACCGAATGAAATTGCAACTTTCGATCAGATTCACAATAGAACGAGAGAATCGTATCAGCAATTGTAAAAAAAATCTCTTCGAACTTTGTTTTTTTTTTTTTGCTAAAGGAACTGCCAGAGGGGTTTACGGTAGTCTAATTTCTGAATTATTAACTCGATTCAGTTTGAAACTCAAGAAAGTCAATTTACCGACTCGATAATGAAGGATTTTTTTTTTTTCGTATTGTAGGCATTTGCGTACAAACTGTATAGAGTAATTGACAAATGAGACTTCCGTAAGCGATCTATAAATACATTACGAGGCGTGTAAGCTCCGGGATGAACAACATTGCAAAGTACGACAGAGAGTAAGCGATAAATGGAACCAAATAAACAAAAGAAGAATAATGTAACTCTGAGCAGAGCGAAGGTTCGGGGAATAAAGAGAATAATTTTTGCGCGTGTTCACTGGAGTCATAGAGCCAATGATGGAAAGAGTACCAAATTTGTATTCATGTATATATTAACTTGTATATAAAAAATAGCAGTAAATGAAAACAAGGATGCGAAGCTATCGAAGCCGGGCACGCGATTCTTGGATAATTGACTGAAATTGCCGCGATTTTTCGATCTTTTTTTTTTTTTTTTTTTTTTTTAAGGACGAGTGAAATTTATCGGGTTCGCGAGTGTCTCTGCATAATTTGAATACTATCGAACGCAAATGAGAGAAAATAATAATTTTTTTTGAAATACGACAAAACGGAGCTCGAGCCCTAAGCGCTCTCGGCAGTGTATTTACAATCGCATTAACTATATATGTATCTGTAACTTAAACATACGACTACACCGGTTCCCGCGGGGTGTCTGGTCTCCATTTATAAATGAATGAATCTTCTTACGATTGCGAATCGGTTAAACAAATCCCACGAAAAAGTTTTTTTTTTTTTTTTTTTTAATACGCGACGATAGAAAAATCGATCGAGAGACCAGTCACCGCACGGAGAACCGCTACGAAAAGGAAGGTGTACATCATGCATAAGCCGTGGTACCATTAGCAGATCATCATTGGTGTCGCGCATCCGCTTCTTTCCGAGCTCGATACTCGCCATACTCGCGTTCTGTAGTCCTCCGGGTACAGCCGATGCCGGCACTCCTGACATTCCACCAGCCATAGCGCCCATTCCCGGGACGTTCGTAGGCAACGACGCCGTCTGCTTATCCGATTTCATTGTTTGTAAATTTTTTTTTGTCCATTAATTTTTTTTTCCATTCATTTTTTTTGCCGGTTTTTTCGCATCCGTACGATTCCGTCCGGTAAGTGAAGATCGTTCGAAATTCCCAGCGTTAACCCATCCGACGATGGAATTTTTTCGTTTTGCGTTTGTTTGTTTTTTTTTTTTTTTTTTCGCAATTGTATAATTGGCGGGCGGTGATCGGTCAGTCGTGCGTTCGGGGAGAGTTTTCGGCAGGCGTTAATTGGCGGATAGCGAAGCGCACGGAGATTGTTTTTGGTATCAGCAAGCATGAAGCATCGTCAGCGAGAGGGCAAGATAAAAATCAAAAAAAGAAAATAAGACCAGTTGAGGCTCAGCAGACAGTTCGGCAATTATAAAGTCGATATATATATATGTATAATATATATGTATATAATAAATACAATTATGACGAAATTACATAATAAGATCTATTTGCGAAAACGAGTTTTGTGTAGGAAATCGTACTGTTGCATTGTAATAGCAGTATAAAGACAGGAAAACATCGTTATAGATAAATCGGTAGGTTTTTTTTTTTTTTTTTTTTAACAAATTTTATTATGAAATAATATTGTTAACTGCGATATAAAAACGGCTCTGCTCGCCCGCTAGAAGGTCATTTTAGGACCGTAGCTAAATGTAATCGCGGTATTATTTGCTGAAATTGGCTTCGATAGCGAATAAAAAAAAAATTTAATAGACGCGTCGCGCGAGTCGGCCGCCATTTGTACCGAATCGCGCGACTTTCCTCGTGTTTTCGTAGAGAGAAGAAAACGCAAATAATAGACTGTAACGAACATAAAAAAAAAATTAAATACGGAAAATATAAGATGAGACAAATGAGATATGGCGTAAAGATGAAAAAAGCGTACGGCAAATAAGAGATAAATAAACGATTGCGCGTCGATCGTATACTGGGGGAGTAAAGGGTCCATTCGTCTACAGCGTCTGGCGATTTCGGATTTCTGGCGCTGCACGAGAAAACCTGCAATCGGCAACAACTACGGTACACACACACACCAATAATGTACACAAATATATATGGCCGTTGCGGAAATTAACTTTTATAATTAACTGGCATAGACTTTCCCTCGTTGTCCAGCTGCTTACGCAATCACGAACGAGTCTCCGGTCGACTCTTCCGATCGCCAAAAGTTTAGCGACCACTTTCGACGTGTTAGCGGACATACGAGATTATCTATAAATGAATAAATTAATGAAAAAAAAAAAAAAAAAAAATCGGTAGTGGAACCCCCGCGGCAAAGCTTTCCTGAAAAATCGATCGTAGAACAATATCGAAGCGAACACCACGGCGTCAATGGCAGATTCTGCATTCACAATCGTTAATTATTCGAACACATCAGGAAGATTAAAAAAAAAAAAAATCGACGACGTCATTTCCTCGTATTGTCGTTGCCGTTCCGATATTCGCTGTTGTCGAATTGTGTGTGTGTCTGTGTCTGTGTGTGTGTGTGAGTGCCGGTGCATACGCTGTCTCTCGGTGAAAAAGAATTACGCTGTGCGTGGAAAAAAACAAACAATTACGTATATACAGTCGGTGAATGAGTAGTTGAAATGATTGCGAATTCGTTGTATGTGTGCGTGAAATACGTGAATGTTTCGATATATATTCGATATATGTATGCGTCTGTGTGTGAGGAACAAAAAAGTGTTAATGAATATCTCGTTCGGGGATTCTTTCATGTCTTAAATTTGGCAAACATTCATTAATGGTGTCGCTACACCAAAGAGTGCATTTTATCAAAGAAAAATCGATAATTTAACTGGTATTTCGATCGATTTGTGCAAAAGACAAATCGAAATTTAGAACTAATATTCTAATGTCTGAATGATTTTCGAGGTGATTTATGTTTCGGAAAAATGAAAAAAAAAAAAAAAAATGAGACTTTCTTTTTTTTGATATTTAATAATAATGAACATTATTATGTGACGGCGATGCACCCTTCGGTAATTGTAAACCATTTGTAGAGAATGAGACTTCCCTGCCAACAAGCTGGTCTGCCGGAATCCGTGCGTAATTTCTTCTCACGTGTGTCCGGGTGTAGCGTGGTCATCCGTGCCCGACGTTGCTGAAAATGTCTGCATTTCCCTCGTTTCGGTTGTATTTTAAAATTTTTTTTTTATGTTTTTTTTTTTTTCCTCATTTGTGAATTATCACGAATCGTTGTTATCGAGTACGAGACAGTGTCGACCGAGAGTAGAACGAAAGAGCGAGAAATCGAACAGTTATTGTTCCACGTGCATCAAAGACGAAAAATGAATTTTTAATAATTTTTTTTAGCCAATTCCTGAAGCGACACATTTGCGAGGAAAGATTTGATTCTTCGTTACGTATTTTTATATACATATTTTTTTTTTAAACATGCAGTTTCGTTGCGAAACGAAACGAGAGCACAAACCGCTCTAAATCGTCAACGAAAGTGTTGCAACGGACTTTGTATTCTTCTTTGAAAAAGCGTCGTCGAGACGCAGCTGGTTGAATCTCGAGACACATAAAGTAGAAGGTACGGTAGACCGGAATTCCGATAGAAGCAGAGAAGACCAGAGTAAAGAAGACAATCGTAGGAGATGCTTCTCTCCGATGCCCGGAAGAGCCCGAGGCACCTGCCTTCGATATTCCAACGCTGGTCTGCCTCCGCTAAACGAGAGGATAGACGGTCTCTCGCGTGAAATCGCTCGCGGCATTTTATTCGTATTTTTTTTTCCGTGTTTTTTTTTTTTTTTTTATCCCCCGGCTTGTCCACTATAACATCGGATCGAAGCGACGGCCCGATTTTTTTTCGAAATTTCCACTTGTACGAAAATTCTTCGCGACGCCCTGCTCATCGAGTGTAGGCATTGTGTAGGTCAGCAAACAGCAGCGGGGTTGATAGCCGGGGTTCGTGCAGCACAGCTTGTCAGCAGGGTTGTGTTCGTTGTGTCATTCATGAGAGGTAATTTTACTACTTTTTTTTTTATATATACAATTTTAATCAATCCTCGGCTGTCTCACGAGACTCGAGCTACGAAGGGATACTATAATGATTTTTTCTATGCGATGAATATATATATATATTTATACTAATATTGTATGAAATAGTGTGTTCTATAAAAAAATCGACTATTATAATCGATGTATGAAAGCACGAAAAAAAAAAATAAAAAAATAAAACCGATCGTCGCAACGATCCCTCCGTGCGTTCGAGTGGAGACCGGAAGCGTTCGGATGTCGTTCGAGATAAAGATAATATTTTTTTATGAACTAAGTAATCAGGTGAATTGGTGTATTTGGCAACTAGGTAAATATATTTGCACCTGGATAGCTGCGATAGGCTGCTAGAAAGAGAGAAATAGAACAGTGGTGTCGGTGATGATAAAAAACGATCTCTACTACTCGCTACACACTACGGTCACGGTGGCTGAACGTCAAACAGGATAGATAGATGGACGAACACAAAAGCGACAAACTGGGACACCGGGAGGTGAGAATTACTGGCGTTCGATCGGGACGATCGGATATCATTTCATTGCGATCGAATTGCGAAATCGGCGGTGGTAACGAGAAACGATGTAACGTTCGTTCGCTCGAAGAATCCGTATTATTATCGGTTAATTAATATAATTAACATTTTTTTTACCGATTCTCACGTCCCGGCGCTATTTTACCACGAGAACTTCCACTGCGCGACGTTTGGCCAATTTTTTTTATCAGCGGGGAATATACGAAAAAACGTAAATCGGTCACCCAGACAAACGTGTAAGAGTTACAAAGTCGCGTGCCTCGTCGTCAATTATGCACTTATGCATACAATTTTTTTTTTTCACACGTATCAAATGCGTGCCGCACGAATTTAGTGCGCAAGATGGCCGGATAAGAGGCTTAATGGTGCGAAAATACATAGACGATATGTACAAATATATATTTCAACGGATTGGCGAAAGGCGACGCAGCGGCCGAAGCTTCCTCGACGCGTACCCAGCAAAAACTATTAGGACAAGTCGATAGAGACGAAAGTAAGACAAATAAACAATAGAAGATGGGAAATAGTGATCGAGACAAAATGATTGGTCGATCAGGAGAGCTCCTTAACTCAGTTAATTATTCAGCAATCAGAATGGTCAATTTTGCGATTTCCTTAAAAACCCGAAAAAAAAAAAATCGATTATTTCTCGAAAAAAATTCATCGAGGACTGAAATTCGATGAATAAATTCAGAATCGTAAAATTCAACTTCTCCGGATTCGTAAAAAAAAAAAAAAAAAAAATGGATAATGAGACCAGTATTACAAGCCGAATGAATCCTCAAATATTTCACGACGAAAAAAAAAAAAAAAAAAATGTAACGAGCTCGACGAGTTTATCTCTTCCGCAGTCGTTATTCAGTCGTGAGATTCGGGAACCAATAATTCAATGCTATATTTGATTTATACCTTAATACGCGATATTTATCGATCTCTTGACTGAGCGAAAAGGGTTAAGTGGGAACGGAAAATGGAAAATATCGATGATAAAATGGGGAAAAAAAAATAAAATGAAGGAGAAGAAGAAGAAGAAGAAGAAGAGACAGACAGAGAGAGAATGCATTACCGCAATGCTAGCCCGAGATTGTGCGGCCTTAATGTGGGCTTGAAGGTGCAGAGGGGGGTGGAAATAGCGGCAGGGGTCCCGATTGCATCGGCCCTTGACAGCGTCCATGCAGACCGTCACAGAACCGTCCTCGTTCGCCTGCACCGTCTCGAGGGGGTGCGCAAACCGGCACTCCGTCTCGCCGCGTTTGCACGCCCCGCGTTGAAACTCGCGACATACCTACAGCAAGAGCGAACACGCATGGCATAGCACTCTATCTATGGAGGGTAAGGGGGTGATGGTACATGGGCGATAGTTGGTAGGTGATAAATAATGGGAAATTTCAGGGTTGGGGTCTTATTTTTCGTTTTTTTTTTTTTTTTTTTTTTTTTCGTATTTAAGGCTCTGGAAAAATACGCTAATGACAAGAGAGTCTATATAAAGAATGTATAACAATTAATCTCTTTTCATTGCGAGTACCGGTATGTAATGAACATTAAAAAAAGAAAAAAAGTACATAAATAAAAACACTATCTATATATAGGATATAGATTTTATTTACATACGAAAAATGAACGAGATAACGACGGCAATGACGAAAAGATTACTTGACTATGGGGAGTTGATTGGTTGTAGTAATGGATTTAATGGGGGTAACATCGGTGTCTACGTAAGGCGAGGACAGTCGATCGAAACCGTGGATATTGGTCCCCTTTTTTTTTTGTTAAACGAAATTTCAATTTTTCACCAAAATACTTCGAAACACCGTAAAAAAAAAAAAAAAAAAAAAAAAAAAAAAAAAAATTACGCGGAAATTTGTGAAAAAGCTGAGCGATATCCACGGTGGAAAAAATTGGCTGCTGAAGAGACTATAATGCTAGGCGAGTGTTTATTAGCGGCGACAGCTCATACCGATTGTATATATATATATATGTATATATAGAGATAGATATATACTGCCACAGTGTAGTAAATACGTTGCTGGGGATAATGCTACACTGTATATATTGTTCTCGTAGGTGTGCTCGGGGGTTGGGTACAGATATTACAGGGATATACACATCGTAGATGAGGAGCATTTGGACGCGATAAGAGACGCGGGTGTGATAGAAAGAGCGAGAGCGAGTGATAGAGAGATGTGAGAGGGGAAAATGGAGGGAGCAGCTGTTGGGCTTTGGTCGCGTATATACTCCGGTAGTGGAGACGATGTGTCCTATATAGGCGAAAGCTTCGAACGTCGGGACCGATAGAAGACGAAGGCTAAATTGGCCCTTTGTTCTCGGTCGTTGGGACACGAGTATCCCTAATGATTACATTTTGCTCTTCACCCGGTCTCGAGATTCATTCGAACAAAATTGCACACTTTACGAGCTTTGTCGTCGTTACAACGTAAGCTCGCTACAGGAATTTCTTTGTTCTGTTTTATCGGCAGGTAATGCGATGATTTTGTTGTATCGTTTTTTTTTTTTTTTTTTTTTCTCTTCTAAATGCGAGTGTTCGATGATTTCAACATTAGTTTCGATCATTTCGATCGAAGTAACTCAGCTAAATAAACATATCGCAGAATAGTTACAAAAAAACTGTCCTAATCGACAGATGTTTTCTCGCTTCGGGAAAAAATCGTATATCAAATGACTCTATTTACGCACAAATATAATAGAACAATATCTACCCACAGTATTATGTAATTAGTCGTGTGAATGCTGAGTTACGGGTTAGCTATTTAGTGAGACAAAGCGTATGTAGTATATACTACGGGCTCGAGGGTTTAAACCCCCGCTAATCGAGCCGGAGATCCAAGCCTATTCTCCTCGAGAATTTACGCACACGCGCTTTATAATGCCTATACAGAATATTAGAGTGCATTACACACGCTTGACACAGCCTGGCGCTACAAAATATATATATATACATATATATATCCACATATATACTCGTAGATACATATATATTTACATATATATTACGCGCAAGCACGTTCGCACCCACACCCACGTCCACGCGCATACGATTTATCTAAGCGATATATTTATAGTATATAAGTAAGTCGGCGACGACGATAATACGCACACACAGGTAAGCAGGTAACTTTTATAATGTATATATATATAACTTAGCCAGAGAGACCAGGCAGCTGATAGACGCGTGCACGCGGATACTCTTGTGATACATTTTTTTTTTTTTTTTCGTAAGAGCAGTGGAATTGGTAAATCGATCACAATCACGAGGTCCTCTGGATCATTGGATTATGAGGATGAATGTGACGGAGAAAAAATGAAAAAAAATAGATGCAAAAAAATATTATTAAATTATAATAATAATTAATATTATAAATAATAATATAATATAATGTTATTATTATATTATTATTATTATTATAAATGGTAATAATTATATATCATATAATTATTATTATTTATAATATTTCTAATTATAATTATTATAATTATTTATGATATATTTCAAGATATATATTTTTTGATTTAGTATGCGTAAAATTCGATTTTACGAATGAATTTTACGCATACTAAATAAAAAAATATCGTATGCGACACGTGCGCTAAATACGATTTTACGCACTTGTGTCGTAATATACTATTTTCCATGCGGACACTTTTGATTTTAATCGCAAGCGAATTTTTACCTCCACTGCCCTTTCGTGATATAAAGGATCAAAATGAGAAAGAGCGGGATAAGAGAGATAGTAAAGTGACACGACATTAGTTGCACGATAGGAAGAGTTTGTATGTTGCTTAACGAGTGTGGCTTTTGTATGTGTCCTTTTGTTGTGTCGTTAGCATAGAGACAGCGTACATTTATTATGCGACATGCGAGGTTCTCGAAACGCCTCTCCTGACACCGTTTGTGAGATGTCGTGTGATTGTGAATATTAGCGATTTTTTTTCGATGTTCCTTTCCACGTATTCAACACTCAATTCGTTTTCGATTCGAGACTGCGGCTCGCTGGTTTTTTTTTATTTGTTTTTGCACCTTTTAACGGGAATTCTCGTGATCTCCCGGTCGGACTGTGTCAAGGAAAAAGGGATTATTCGCGAGGAAGATGTGAGTGTAAATTTCTGTCGTGTTATATACATATTTAATAATGTTTAGCTGTGCTTGTGCCGTATCGATCAGTGCTTTTATGCATATATTTTCTCCTCTGCAGTTTATCACACGTGTGTACATTAACCGCTACGGTACTTATCGTGATTGTGAGGTTCGAGTGACTTTAGAGCTCTGTGACGAGTATAGCTCTGTGTTGTCGGTTGTTTTTATTTTGTTTTGTTCGTTGTTGTTGTTGTTTTTGTTGTTGTTTTTTTTTTTTTTTTTTTTCGTGTTGTTTATCTGTTATCGTTCGTTTGTTCGTTACCAGTTTTATGAATAAAATCGTAACCGTTCTCATACATTCCAATATAAACTGAAAGAAACGGTCAGTCCAAAAAATTTTCTACGCACAACAAACATTGACAACGATGCTATAATATTCGGGAGGGAATACTACACTCGGGAGTGATAACATTTTTTTAAAAAATCGTAACGCGGATACACTCCCGAGTATAATACCCGTCGCCGGTTACGAATTAGCGGCATACGTGACCCGAAGAAACACAAAAAATGTTCTATCGACACAATAGAAATGCTGAAAATATATAAGAAAAATCAAAGATAATCATTACAATTAGAAACAACGAAAACATCGAAAAAAAAATTATAAAAAAATTAGAAAGTAGAGTATAGTAGTTATTCATGACCGACGTACACCAGAGTCGGATTAGTGAACATCGGTCGCGATATCTCATTAGCGTTTACTAATTTTCACGCTATTTTGTATTCCATGTATATATGCGTGTTTTCTGTTGTGTCAATGAGAGGTGTACAGTGTGTACATTATCAAAAAAATTTGATTAATTATGCATTATATAATTGTATATACGTAGACATATATACACGTATACATTATTGATAAAAGTCACATGCGTTTTTTTTTTTTTTTTGCGTAAAAGCTCCCTCCTCCTAGCTGTAAAATAAAGTTCCGGGCGTACCGTTTAACGATTATTGCATTAGTCGAATACTGATTAGACAGAGAAATGGACGGAGGGATGTAAAGAGAAACAAATTACGAAAAAAAATCACAAAACTCGCGAAATTCGCGAGTTATTTGCGGCAAAGATTTCAACGTTTCGTCGATGTTATCACACGACGAAAAATCGATAAAAAAAAAATTAACGTTAGTCTATAGGTGCAAAGGAAATTCAGTGCCTCACTGCGAATGCTTCGTTATTCACTAATCGATTTATAAAAAATCCAATTTTCTACATTTTTTTTTTTTTTTTTTCGTTAACGAAAGCATTCGCATTGAAGCGACTCTACCAGCAAATAAATGTAATACAATCGGCACTACCAGCGTTATAATAATATTATCTAAATAAGAAAATATTCAGGATAAATTGATCGTAATTATGACCGTTGAGTGTCGCAATAGGTGTTTTTATGAGATTTAAGATCGAAACGGTGCGTTGCTATTTGCGGCACGTGAAAAATTTTACAAAATCGCATCGTCTCTAAGTTTCATACACACTACTGCAATACTCTTTTTCGCGTAAATCAATCATTTTTATCTATTGGCTCCTGATCAATGAAACGTCCTATTCTAAGTTATATTCGTCGATTTTACTTTTTTATTCTTTTTTTTTTACCGTTTTTCGCGGTTTTAACGGGAGTTTAATTTTTTTTTTTTTCAAGAGGACGATTTAGTGAGTCAAGATTCAATTTTGCATCAACGGTTATATGTGAAAAACGAAAAAAAAAAAAAACAGGCAGCAAGCAATTTTTTTAATTTTTTGAAACACAGATCTATGGACAATCGTTCAGGCGAGTGTAGCTTTATCATTGGTATGTTACGAGGGCGGATATGTATAGAAGGATGGAGATAGCGGCGGGGGGTTGTGGAATACGGGGTTATCGGCGGGGAAGCTTTGAGTTTTGACATCTAAACGGAATACGGGATCGACACCATATAATAACTACGCGGACTACGGTTGGTGTCTCTGTTTCATTACTTTTAAATCTGTAAATCGACATCGCGAATAAAAGCGATCGCGAGATCGCTGGCGTCGTATCACAATAGTAAAGCAAATTTCGACTCCCCGAAAATACCGATGTAATCAACGGACGCATCTGACGAAATTGATTTTTTTTTACGAATTTGAAAAAAAAAAAAATTGAAAAATTTAACGCAACGCGCGACATTGACGTTTAACTTCAACTAACGAACAGAGTCACCAGTGTGATCCGTGAAACACTTGTATAATATGTACGCATCAGTCGCATATACAAATCGTTGGATACAAATGTCCAAACGAAGTAATAAAGAGCGTAAAAAAAAAACAAAAAGAAACTGAAAAAAAAAAAAAAAAATTGCAGAAACTGAACGTACGTTTGTCCGTATGTCGAAGATACTTTAGCGAATTACAGTGAGCGTTAGTCATCATCATCGCGATGTAGTGAAATAATAAAAACGTTTACAAAGAAAATAGAAACGAACGAAAAAGAAACACAAAAAGGTAAATTTGAAAAAAAAAAAAAACTAATAATAATAATAATAATAAACTGAATTTTAAAAATGGAGACGCATCAAATAATTGCAAGTCTCCGATATAATGACGTTAAAATTAAAGATTGACGAGATATATGCAATAAACACAGTCTATGCAGGTTGTTTTAGTTTGAATTATATTTGTTTTATTTGAATTCCATCATCAAAAGGTTTCGCGTGACCCGGACTTAATGCAAGTCATCGCAGTACATCATCACAAGTAGGTATTATTATGATTATTGTTATTAATCATCGTTATTGTTATTATTTTACTCAATAGTATAATTATTAATATCATAAAACCAATCGTGATTAGTTAAACAATCGATCGATCAAATATCTCAGATTCCTTCCTTACATCTGCAATACGTGGGTAATTATACGTAAGTAATATCCAATTAACAATATCACATTGTGTATACTTTTTTTTTTCTTCTCATCGTTCGTTCTTTCTTTCGTTTTGTTCTTTTTTTTTTCTTTTTTTTTTTTATTATTTTGTTTTTGGTTCATGTGTGCTATTAATTATTTCATTATTTTTCTCTCAATACTTCGCTTCGCTCGACTTACGAACGAATCTCACGAGTCGCTCGTGCACTATATACCCGATGGAGATTAAAGAGTTAAAACGTTTCTGCGATCGGGCGGGGAGATCCGAGGAAACGGAGACAAGTGGGGGGAACGAAAAAAAAAAAAAAAAAAAAAAATTCAATAATAATAATAATAATAAGGTTGCAAAAGTAGAAAAAGTGGAGGGCGTAGGGAACGGGGGTTACGGATCTCGGAGGATCGGGGGTCGGTAGTTAGGGATCACTGAACGATAATAAACAGTTACATCTCGTGGTATCCGGAAGCAAATTTCGAAACTTCGATTCGGTAAATCGTTAATTATCTATAATCGACGGTAAAATTAACAACCCAAAAATAATCAACTTAGCGATGTTTTCGTTTACACGCATAAAAAACTTTCAACGAATATAACAATTAATGGTTTTACGTCCCATAGAAAATTTCGATGTTCGCGTCATTTTAAAAAAACTCGTGTTTTTTTTTTTTTGTTTTTTTTTTTTTTTTTTTTTCTCATAAAAACTCTTTTCCTTTCGATCTTTGCTACCGGTCATGTAGTGATACAAAATACAATCAATCAATTTGTTAACCTACCTACTATATACATATGACATATGTCCTTATGTGCGTATGCATGTAATACCCGGACTCGCGCATGCAAGTCACCATTACGTTTTATAATATACTATATGAACCTGCATACGTACATATTTGTACACATATATGTATATCTCTATAGACGTTATAATTCCGTATAATAATTCAAACGTGCAATCCATGTATAATGAAGAATTCATTGGTAATAGTATAATGATAATAATGGCAATAATAATAATAATAATAATAATAATAATTCATAAGGATAATAATTAATATTGATATGCTATCGACAGACAAGTAGAAGTGGGGAATAGAGAGAAAGAAACAGAATGAAAAATAAAAATACAACAGATAACAATTACTCTTCTCCGTATGCTTCGGACGAAACATTTCAATCGGCAAATCTTAACCCACATCCATGTTACGTCCAATTCAAGTCAATCGAATGTATAATAAATCGTATCATTATCGTTTCTCGACGTTATCTTTTCATATTTTTCCTTCTCATTCCGTTTATACTCAGGTCTGCGTTAAACCCGTATTTTTCTTTTCGATTCTTTTCTTTTCGTATTTTTTTTTTTTTTTTTTTTTTTTTTTTTCGTGATTTTTTTTTATAACGGTGCGCCATCCGGGATTGCGGGGAAAGGTTTTCTCTCACGTTCCTTCGTCTTATTTTTCTCATATTTTTCAACAAGTCAGACCCGCGAGGAATCGTGTGGATCGTCGCGGGGGTGGGAGGGTAGAGGAGTTAAAGGTGCTCAGTAGAAGGAAGGAACGGTAGGAAAAGTTTCTTTGATCGCATAAAAAGTCGCAGGCATCGACGCACCCGCGGCATCCTTCACGTATTCTCTGGAAATCTCGTACCTAAAGCTATGTAACAAGATTTACCTATCGTCGAAGGTACGTGAGAACGTCTTTGATACGAACGCGGTACGGGAGAGAATCTTCTCGTTCTATCGTCGACCGACTTTGCATTTCAAGTATTCTTTTTCACCCGTACAAGTCAAGCGTGGCACGTTCGTTCGGCGTTTCGGCGCTCTCCATTTTTTCGTTATTTTTTTTTTTTTTTTACTGCGCGTGCAACACGAGACACTTCTCTCGGGTAATCAGCGTGTCACCGCTGTTCCGCCCTCTCGTCTCCACCTATAAAACTGTATCCATTTTTCTTTCGATAGAAATCTCTTTCTCGTCTTTCCTTTTCGTTGTCCGCTACGGGACGTATCTAAATAAAGACTCTTAACACCTTTCGCCGATTGCCTCGAAATACTCGTGCCGATGCCGCAGTATCAATTGAATGACTATGTATAAGTAGAAGTTGCGCACGGAAAGCCGGGCTTTCGAGAGACTGGAAAGCCTCCCTTCCGACGGGGACGGAGGTCCGACGTGTCGTTGTAGGAAATATATATATATACTAGAGTTTCCCCGGGCTCGCGCGCTACGCGCGCTCGCTTTTTTTTTATCAACATTATAACAATGTTTAATCACCGCCGCAACTTTTCACCAATGGAGGTCGCCGCCGCTTTTTTTTTGTATTTTTACTTAGTCAGTCCCCCTTAAAGGGACTTAGAATATTATTCCCCCCCCCCCCCCCCCCCCCATTCGCCATTACTCCTTCGACCAAAAATATTCTAAGTCCCTCCTTGAAGGACTTACAATATTTTGACTTTCCCCTCCCACCACCCCCCCCCCCTTCAGAAAAATATTCTAAGTCCCTCTAAGGGGATTCCCCCCGACCCCTTCGACCGAAAATATTCTAAGTCCCCCTTAGAGGGACTTAGAAGAAAAATATTCTAAGTCCCCCTTAGAGGGACAGAATATTTTTCTGAAGGGGGGGGGGGGGGGGGGTCGTGGGAGGGGAAAGTCAAAATATTCTAAGTCCTTCAAGGGGGGACTTAGAATATTTTTCTTTTCCTCCTCAGGGGGACTTAGAATATTTTTTTTTTCCTCCTTAGAGGGACTTAGAATATTTTTCTTTTCCTCCTCAGAGGGACTTAGAATATTTTTCTTTTCCTCCTTAGAGGGACTTAGAATATTTTTGCCCTCCCCTCGATTCCTGACACGGCGGCGGCGGCGGCGGCGGCGGCGGCGACGGCGGCGGCGGCGACAGCGGCGGAAACTTTATATATATAGAGAGATATATATACACACACATATATATATATACGTTTTGGAATGTGACAAAATCGCGCGCTCATTATCATTCTCTGAATCGAGGAGGGGGTGTGAAAAGGGATTTTCAGTAAGGCACGAGCGTATCGGCGAGTGGCAACGTTTCCGTGCAACTTTTGCAAATACGTTTCGGGATAGACAATAAAAATCGTCGGGACTTAAAAAAATTCCCGAGTGAATCACCGATCTCCTTTCCTGTTTTTTTTTTTTTTTTTTTCTTTTCTTTCACTTCTCTTTGTAAAAAAATACGACACTCTGTGGGTAGGGTGCTGCTTCGAGCGTCGCGACGAGAAACCTCACGTACCTCCCTCCCCTCCCCCCTCCCCTCACCCGTACTCTCGCACCTTTCATTAGTGCAATTCGGTAAGTAGACTTCTACATTTCGCTTTCCAATACCTCGCCGCCCGGCTGTCCAACAGCAAATTCCTTTCGCATTTCATTCACGAAAATTCCTCCCACGAGAGGAGGATCCATTCGGCATAGATTCCGATGCGCAGTGGTTGCGTTCCCACACTCGCTACTCGCTGAAAGTGATTTAGTCGAAAGTTCAACTGGCCGTTCGTATTTTTTTTTTTTCTTTTTTTTTTCCTTCACTTTTTTTCTTTCTTTCTTTCTTTTTTCTCTCCATTCTATCAATTAAATTACTACATAGGAAAATCGAGAGTCCGCTATTAGTTTTACGTACCCCACTACCTTATTATCGTTAATATTAATGTTACTATTAAATATACCTATGTATGTACGTACGGGCGCGGGAAACAAGTCTCGGATGCGTTCGCTCGCGCTAAAAAATATCTGCGGACTAACCCTCGCACCTGTTTCGTCGCGTTATATGGTCTCGCGGTCATATCTTTGTCTGACTCGAAATCTATAATTCTATTTATTCTCTCAGTTTCGTTTTGTTCTTTACCTTTTTTTTTTTCGTTAAATTTTTTTATTTAATTTTTTTTTTTTTTTTTCATTAAATAAAAAAAAAAACTGTTTTTATCTCAGCGGTCTATGGTCATCGATGGTATTTTGGAATTACGCGTGACGTTCGAACGGAGTTTACATTAGGTATATGCAATAAGTTAGTACACTGTCTCGTTTCACCCGACGAGATGCTTGTTCTTTATATCCTAAATATATTTTTTATAATATATCCCTTCGATCGTCATTCTCAATTAAATAATCTCGCGCAGCCGACCCATTGCCGAAAAAAGTATTTTCACACGCAACTTTTTTTTTTATCCTTTCATTTTCCTTCTCACTCTCTCTTTCTCTCTCTCTCTCTCTCTCGCGCGCTTTCTCTCTCTTCTCTTTATCGCTATTTTAATTTTCTTTTTCTCACTTCCTTTTACAAAATTATGCGCGACACCTACATAGTCACCTATGGCCTATACGATGTATAGCCGAAACACGTGGACCCGCCGGCTGAAGCGGGTAAACGCGTACCTTTAGCTTCGTTCGTAATTTTTTTCTTTTTTTTTTCACATATATACCGATTGTATATATAAATATTTGTCGCACAATCGTCGCCCTCTGTCGATAGTATTTTCCTTAATTTCTTCAAATTTCGATCGAGAATTTTCGGCGGTGATTTACGCTCGTCTCTCGATATTCATACGTCTTCAAGTCCCGCAGCACTATAGTCCGTATTCTATAGATTCCTTTCTCTCGATTATTGTAGTCGCGGTGAACTTATTAAACTACCCCTCCCCTCCGATCGATCGTTCGAATTCGCAAAAAACGAAGAATGCCACTTATCGCACGAGTCGGAGGCAGTTGTGACGGTCTACGCAATGCGAAACAAGATAAATTTTTCAAAAAAAAAAAAACAAATTATTATCTTGGGGATGAAAAATATTTAATTACCACGAAGACTCACGGAAGTTATTAACTATCTCTATTCTCCACGCATCGTCACCATTCCCCCCTGAAATTCACCCTTCGACGTTGTCCGGCACACCTGAACCTCCCTCTCGTCCGGGCATAATTCCCATTGCTTCATCCCTCGAGACTCGTACCTTTCGGTTTTACCGTTGTTTCGTTTTTCCTTTTCACCTCGTTTTCCGCTCGGTGGTTTCATTATTATCATTATTATTATTTAATATTATCATACGTTTTCATAAAGTGCCTACGTTTGTTTGTTTGTATTTTTTTTTGTTGTTGTTGTTGTTTTTTTTTTTTTTTCTGTTTCGTTTGAAATTTTTTTTTTTTTTTTAT
Organism: Cryptus viduatorius; assembly: GCA_964006125.1. Classification (NCBI taxonomy): domain Eukaryota; kingdom Metazoa; phylum Arthropoda; class Insecta; order Hymenoptera; family Ichneumonidae; genus Cryptus; species Cryptus viduatorius. Next base: position 10,300,381 of record OZ023223.1, read on the forward strand.
CGACGAATCGCGCGGACCTAATAGTACGCGTGGACGTAGACGAGATTGTGGAGTGGATGATGGTGGGGATGTGGATTGTGTAGGGGCGTGCAAACCGAGGTTGTGATAGTGGTAGGCGAGGGAGACTGATTGACCGATTGCATCGTGGATACGGGCGAAACCTGATTGGGAGGACCTGCTGGGACCTGGGCGACCTGATGGTAAACTGCCTGATTGGGCCCAGTCATCGAGCACTGGGCCCCGGCGCCGTGTTGGCCACCGTGCTGAATGTAGTTTGGTGGTAGACATACCTCGAGACGATCGGTACGCGGCATCTTCTGCGGCATCGCCACCGACTGCGGCACAACTCCCAACGGACTACCGACTCCCGTGGGATCGGCGGGCCCCATTATCGTCGGCATTATCGGGCTCTGAGTGAAGTACGGCGTGTACGTGTTGCTCACCTGCGGCATCCCGGTCAAGTAAGGGTTGGTAGCCTGCGAAATAATCAGCCCAGAATACATCCAGGTTTCTCAATTAGTTCAAATAACGACGAAAAAAAAACAAGAAAAAAAACCGATAATCTAATTCGCCGATCTTCCCGATCTTTATTATCGTTCAAACTTTTGATTTTATCTCAAATTACATTTTCTCGATGTTCATTCGCACTGCAAGCATCAGAATTCCCGTCACCCCATTTTTTTTTTTTTTCGCATCCATTCGATCGACAGTCGGTATTTGTTAATCGCATGCTCACTCGCGTGTACCACGTACATACAAAGCACTTGTGCCATCTTTGTTTTGCGTCTGGCGGTAGAGCCAATAAACGGAAGAAACGAGGGTGCGGCGAAACATCGAAAAAAAAAAACGCATCACATCGCGCAACCCTCGCAATTTCCGGGCGAAAAGCTCGAATAATTTATCTCTGATACTCCCGCACTCTTTCTTTCGTTTACCGCAAGCAGTACGAATAAATTATATATTATTTTAATGTATTTTTAATACCGTGTGAGCGTTGTACATCCGAGCGAGCGTGTATCGTGTTGCATACAGAAAAAAAAATTTATCTCTAGAATGGCATGCATGACGGAAAAAATTGACTATTATGTATATTAATCTCAACTATTAACTACTCAACTGCTACTTTTATTGTGCGTCGATATATCGATAAGAGAAATATCAAAAGCTCTCGCTCGAGTGCGTGTACTCGCTAGCTATATATGGCGAACAATTATTCGTAACTGTGTCGGTGGTAAAGAAAATCTCTTCTTTACCAACGTGGAAAAAAATAGATCGCGATATATCTACGATGTTTTCATTATTCTTCGAAAAATTGTATATTACGGATATATTTCTGCAAATATGTATTAATAAATATGCAATACATTTTTTCGTAATTTATTTAAAAAATCGGATTTTTTTTTTTTTTTTCGATCTATTTTTTGCAAATACTTTTTTCCATGTTGGTACAACGATAAATCGGTGTAACTGATGGAATTTTACAGACAATTGACCTTTGAATTGAACGACTATCGCCGACTGTTCGTTATCGTATAATTGTTCGATTAATCATATACGATAAGACTATAGTATATCGATAAGCTATACTTGGTATAGTTTATCGTAAACTAAAAATTAGTGAAAGCCGAACCAAAACCAGGAGTTACCATAAAGGCGTGGGTAGCGAGAAGTTGCTGCTGGAGTTGCTGTTGAAGGTGATGGTGCGATGGCGGAGGAGGTTGGGACTCCTGTTCGCCAATATGTAGCGATCGGAGAACACACCAACAATCAACCACAACCACAGGCGCCACAGCGGCAAACATAGGGGACAGACAGGCGGTCATACGTGTAGTACAGTGATAATAAATAAATGGTTTTCTTGTTGTTGTTGTTTTTTTTTTTTTTTTTTTTTTTTTTTTTTTTAATGTACGCTATATACGAACGCGGTTAGTGGATGGGTATTTTTTTTCTTTTTTTTTCATTGATTGTTAATCGAACTCATATAACTCGCGAAATAATACCGGGTTTTAGGAGAATATATATATATATATAAATATTTAATTTATTTAATATATATATATGATGCCAAGACGTGTGCGGGCACGCGTGCGTTTTCACTCCTACACTCCGACAACTGTATGAATAAAATTGTGAAGATATCACGAAGAAGAAAAAAAAAAATTACGAATTTATATGCCGAGCGTACGAAGTAAGGCACGCGTGCGCGCTGCATGCGCCGAAATTTTTGTCTACGGATGCAATATATAAATATCGACGAATATACATAACGTATTTATTAATCCGAACCTTATAGAAAAAAAAAAAATTAAAAAATTAAAAAAAAAATAAAACACTGATTTCAATTAAATATATACCGAAGGAGAGCGGGGGGCAACACTGACCAAATAAAACATGCGGCGTGCTAATTTATATTTCGAGGGGGACGGCGGGGGCAAAATGTTCCGTTACGCATTTCGTCGAATGCCAATGAAACCCTCGAATACCGTTTATTTTTCCATCAACGTTTTATCCCGCAGAATTTTCATCGCGTTATCATCGATTTAGTGTAACCAATAAATCGCATTAATTAATTGAGATTCGAGGGATTAATTGCCAGCAAACGAGAGTCAACGCAGCGTGAATTACGTCTAACTGTGAACGATCGTATCGTAGCAAAAGAGAGGGCGACAAATCGTTGATCATAGGATTATTTATAATTTATATATGGGGTTAGGAAGGTTGGGGGAGAAATTCGAAGGGGGTTGGGGGGTGGGGGAGCGGGGGATGAATTGATGAATCATCAATAGGGTAATACGTGGATAGACAGTAGTAAAAGAGCATTATGTGGTGCATAGAGTGTTAATAGACATACTGTGTATATTTGCTAATTTTATATATTTAATGAATTCGTATATAAATTGAATGACGTACCACTGCGGGCACCTGACCAGGTACTAGTGGCTGTCCAGGTGTCAGACCCATTTGTTGTATCAATGCGTTCTTCAGCGCGAGGTGATTGCGTCCGTTTATCAGGAGCTGATCCTTGAGGTGCTGTGGCGGGTGGAAGTACTTGCAGGGCGGCTTTTCCCTGTTGCATCGTCCCTAAAAAACCAACAAAAAAACCCCCAAAAACTCGTTAAAAATCGCGGTCGACCAGTTTATCGGACAGAGTGAAAAATTCAGATAGGTCAATGAACGACGATACTGCGTAAACATTTTTTTACGATTCGTTGAAATGCTTCACAGAAAGCCAACGCGGGGTATATAATAGATGGGAGGGGTAGAAAAAAAAGGTATTTCATGCCAACGGTTATACCTCGTTGTGGACACGCATTGAGCTTTGCGTATAGAGGTATATACGGTATCGTAACCACCGCGGGATAAGTCAATATTGTGAAACCGCGAGAAACAGAGAGCGAGTAGAATGGAACGAGCGGGAAAGCCAGCGTAATCAACGAGCCGATGGGCAATAAACGCAGCATCGATTACGAGAGACATGGTCCGTTGGAACAGTGACCTCCATAAATAGCGAATCAAATTAATCGGTATACGCGTGATACCTATGTTATATGCGCATTGGGCGGTGTCGCCGCGTTTCGCTCGACCGGCCAAATCCTTTCTTTCTCATTCTCTCTCTTGGCGTTCGTTTCTCTCGCGCTATTTCCGGATAACCCGGCGGATGAGGGCCCTCCGGGGGTGCAAACGACTATCGCGATTCCGACCCGATAATTATCAAATGCCCATGAATATGCGAGACTCACACATCGTTAGCGATACCTTGGAATAAATTTGTTTGCAAAAAAGCGTAAACTGTGGATACGATTTGTATACACAGCCCAATTATCTCGAGTTAAGAGCGGAGGATGTTGAAGTGGATTGGGATCGGGTGAAGCTTCAACTTGGGAGAAATGAGTAAAGTCATCGCCAGTAGGATTGAAGGATGCAGCTACGAGGTAGAAGGAGGCTAAAGCAAGAGTTTGAGACGCTAGGAAAGCGTAGAAGGACGCGAAAGGATGAGGAGGAGGAAGACTCTGGAGCACTAATTAGACCTTAACAATATTAGTTCAGGTAAGACGTTTAAACGAAGGGATGGTGTGGAAGCCTAACTACTACGGAGCCAAGCGCCTCGGTGGTTGTTACTGCTGCTGCAGCCGCTAACCACCAGTCGGCGTGTATCCTCGCGGAAATCCAGTGGCTTTCCGTAATAGTGGCTTGGAGAACGTAAACTCGGGAGAGGGGAGAGGTCGACCGCCCAGTTCGCCCGGTGTACCTTCTGCTTGCGCGTCTTGGAAGCTGCGATGGATCCCATCACCCTCGTCCACCCATTCTCGTCCAATCCAAGACCCGGCATCCACAAGACCCTTTACTACTCGAATATCGCCTAATTAAGCACGTTTGAGAGTTACTCGGTATACTATAATGGTCTCGTCTCCTCCGCTTCCGCGAAGCAAACTTTTGACCCACTGAAGGAAAGCCCTTCGTGCGGCACGTAATTTATGAGGAAATCTTAGGCAAACGATATCTATAATCAATGACGAGATGTGGAAAGGACGATTCTTCCTGTCGGCGAAATAACTAATGTGTTACCAATAATATGTGGTAACGGTAACGGTAATGGTAACTCATGTGTGAGTTGAGATTATTAGCCAAACAAGGCTTACCACACATTATTCCAGATCCTTGAATATAACCCCAACGGGGTTTCGAATATCAGTACACAGAGCAGTAGATTGAGACGGCGCAGGATAAATCCTGGTAGGCGCCTCCGGTATGTTCGAAGAGTCAGCGTTTTACTCAATGCGCGGTATTATGTACCTAACGAGGAAAGTTTGAGAGTTCAAGTACGGGGCCCCCAACCGACTATGACTCGCGTTTATGTTATATATCCATCGCTACTATCGCTGGTTCACTCGCTCTTTATCGCTCTGTGTCCACATCCGGTAACTAATACCCGTGCGCTTCTAACGATTCCGAATGGACCGTAAAAGCCAACGTCGTTACGGGATTTAATTCCAGGAACGGGGAACGTTTGCACATACTGTTATATATACCGTTGATGATGAAGGTACGCAAGCGCGACTGGATTCACACTAATCATTACTATTTTCTCGGGTTTCCTCCATTTTATTGTATTTAATTTTTTTTCCTTTTTTTTTTGTTCAACGTACAAAAGGAACCGGTAAAAAAAAAGTGGCTGCGCGTAACGAAACGATCTCTGATGCGCTTCGACGACTTTGTATCCGGAAAATGAAGAGCGTTCTGACAAAAAAAAGATCGAGATTATCGACACAACGTCGGAAAAGGCTCTCGGATAATCGCTCTTCATTGTTTCGGATTGCCGCGATGTTACCGGATATCGCGGAGATCTTTCAATTATCGTTTCTATACTTCGTTCACCGAGCTGCGATCTTCTTTTTCCCCCTCTACAGCTGATAACCTCGATAAGCACATCTAACCTTATTTATTTTATTTTTTTTTATTTTTTTCGATATTAACGGTCCAGAACTCTGTCGATATTTAAACATTCCGAAAATCAAAAGATTTTTTTTTATCACGTTAACGTCTTGGATAAGGGTTTACATATACCAGTGTCGGATGCGAGAAGCTATAGATTTTAGTTCTTTCATCCCTCGTGTCTCTGCGCGATCGGACAAATACGGGTAGGGTAGGGGGGGGGGGGGGGGGGGGGGGGAGACGAGAAAGAAGAAGACATAGAGCGTAAAAGTAAGATTCCGCGAGCGCGTTCGTCTGCTCTAAGGTGGCCGAGGAACACGATCCTTCAGACCCGGGGGGCTAACCCCACTTTATGACCCGACGTCGACGCCGACAGTGTGCCGCGCCGAGCCATCCTCCCTCGGCACATTCTCGTTCGCACGAGCAAACCCCCCGTGCACCCGGTGCTCGCATAGAGTAGCTTCGAGGCGCGTATACCGTTTTCTCCGCCTCTCTAGTCCACCATGCTAGCGCGTGATGTGCCGGCAGTTGAGAGTGTGGGTAGCGAAAACGTCAAGCAACCCTCTACCTTCTATGTCTATCCCCTTCTAGCATGAGCCAACCGACGGGAGGTCGGTACGAGGCCAGCAAGATTACTAGGATTTGCGCGTAGATTTGCATATCGATTTTCCTGCGGAATGGCGTCGTATGGCGCCAAGCGGGCCACAATTTGCCTTAATTTCGTGCTGCTGCTGCTCCCGCTGCCTCTGGGAAGCGCATGGACGACGCCGGCTTTCCTGCTACTTGCGTCACCCCTCCAACAATCTTATATACTTATTCGCTTTCGCTCGATTTTCTTACCCAACCGGTAACCCCTCTTGTCGACAGTTTTGAGGGCTCAGGCATAAAAAATGTAAGTAAAATATGTCGGGCCTCATCGAGGAACACCCGGAAGAAAAAAAAAAAACAATCTTTAGACGAAGCGTGAGAGAGACTGGCGAGAGTGGGTGAATGAGTACCAGCGGCACAGAGTCTTCCGTACGAAGAGTGAGAAGCTGAAAGTTACCGATGGTTATGCGGGACAGAGAAAGCCCGGAGGAAAGAGGGCCGGGGAGGGGGGAGGGGGGCTTGGAGATGAGAGAAAATATAGAAGAAAAATGGTGAACGGGAAAGAGCGCGGGAGTGAGGGCTTGAACGAGGAAGCGTCTCGGTCTTCCCAAAGTCACCCGACATTTGCCTGGCAGGGGCTTCGCCGTCCGATAATAGGATCAACGATGAGGTTCGCGGAAAATGCCGATAGCACAGCCACGTCGAACCAAAGGCGTGGAGGTGTACGCCCTCCGCCAGTATCTAGGCTGTCGGGAGGATTCTCTCTCACGCTGTGTCTTCGCCGTCTCTCTCTCTCCCCCTTCCCTTTTGTTAAACCTGTAAGCGAGATTAGAAAGGACCTTGTTATCCTACGCGGTGCATCGTCGGACGTGGACTGGGGGGGGGGGGAGGGGGGGGGGGTGGGAGTGTAGATTCAAAGTACAAGCGGAAATGTCCATTCGGTAGCCCCTGTTGCCTTTGCTTTATCTCTCCCACCCCTCATCGGTGAACGACGTCGACGAGTAGAAAGGGGGTGGGGGTGAGGGGTGGGGAACGGCTATATCGTTTGTCACTCCAGAGTCTCCTAATAGCGGGATAGCTGTGCGCCAAGATTTCGTGACGCGCTCGTACGGCCTCGAATAAATCGTCTTGGGCGGCAGACGAGGTCAAGGTTCAGCGGTTGAATACACATCTAAACATCTACGCGTCAACCCCAAAGTTAACGTTCAACCGTATAGAAGTTTAGCGCAGCAATGACGCAGTCTGTATTTCATTCGACTCGACCTGCTGAAATGACTGTAATTGTTGTATCGTGTCTGTAACCCTCTCGGAGCCCAATATATCTATACACAAGGAAGTTGCATTCTACCGCTCCGTGCACACAATCCTCATTATTTCGTCCGTCTGTTTCTATAAATCACGTTTCTCCGTCTTTGTGTCTTACAATTAGGAAGTTTAAATTAATTATAGGATGGCTGGGAGAATGAAGACGATACACCGCGAGAGGTCGTTATTAATGTTAAGAGGAAGGAAAGGCCGCGTATCCAGGGCTACGTATACAGCAACGAATCAACCCTCTATCATCAGCTCCCTTTGGGTTCTGTTGGTTTTGTGTCGACTGCCCTGTCGCTCTGTAATTCAGAGATTCGCGGATATTGAGAAACGCAGACGGGAAAAGTTCATCAGTTGGCAGATCCAATAGTTAGTTGGTAAACCCGACGCTTTTCCCGAAAAAGTAGGTCTCCTAACTTCCTATTGGTTCTCTCTACCAATCACTTCTCTCAATGTACCGCATGCCGGTAACACTGTCGATTGTTACATGAAACAGACGGACAGCATTGAGATATGTGGGAGCGGTTACAGAAGGCAGAGGAAGGAGATGTTGAGGATAGGAGGACGTGCGAGGGATAACGAAGCATGGAATGAGTAAGAGCTGAGAAAACGAGGCAGTCGGGGGGTCGAGGGTTGATACGATTTCAGACAGGTTGGTCACGTTTCGCAACCACCGTACCCACTTCGCATGATGTACCCTTCTATTCCAAAGTTGTCACCGCAACTACCGACAAACCACTCTTCCTCTCTTCGGTAACTATACCGTACCACCCTTCTCTCGCCCCTATTTCGTACGCACAGTGCACCCGCGACTCGACCATTACCCAGCGGCATTGACACTACGAGAGAATCAGTATGAGGATTCGGAGCTTTAGATGTTCTCACGACGTTAGCGCTCACGTAGCAACCAACTCCCATCATTACCATGAAGACATTGGCCGAAATAGTCCTCCGCCAACATCAACTTTGAGTTCGTATCCAGCAACACCTACAGCTGGTGTATCTCTATACAACCCACAAACAGCCTATTGTTCTGCTATAGCGTTAACTTCGATGGAGGGCTCTCCTCCTCTTGTTTCTCTCGTGTGCGCCTTCTTCTCGTTCCCTCTTTCGCTCGACTTCTGCGATCAGTACCTACGTTCAGGCTCTGTGCCAAGACGTCGAAGACGAGTTAATTCGAAAACTGCTGGGAAGGTTTGCCGGGTGTCTTCTCGCCAGTCTTACTATCGGACTTCCCGCAGTGCACAGCACTTGCTTAATCGGGATGTAGAGAATTGACGAAGGAGAGAAATAAAAAATACGCGAGAGAGTAGGAGATGTAGTGTAAGTGCCGACGCCGGTGAAAAGAGAGCGGAGAACTATTTTCCTCCTTGACAATCGAAGAGAACTTCTATCGGGTTGATTAGATCGCCTGTCGATATCGTTTTTTTTTCGTTTGATTCTAATAGAGGGAAATCTCTCATTAGATGAGTGTCGAAGCTCAGCATCGACTATATTTACACAAAAAATAATAAAAAAAATTGATGCCTTTGCTCGTCGATCGAAGTACAGCGCTGAAGGTAAAGCGGACACGCGAGAAAATAGACCGACAGCCTTAAAAGATCGAAGTAGTTGTATCCAATTTTACAGAAGTCATGCAAACGATTGCATTGGAATAAGTAAAGCGAATGAAGAAAGATTCGGATCGATAGGAAAGCGAGAAAACACAAGCGTTCTATAGTTCGTAAAGTAACTCCAATCAGTAGAAGGACTACGAATTATTTGGAGAAAAGCGAGTTATCATTTAATGAAGACCTCGTCGAATCTCGGCAAAGTACTGGGTGCTACTGAAGTACCCGTAGGTACTTCTAGTGCAGTCCGTACGGAGCGAGAGTCTCGGAGCTCTCGAGTTAAGGGTTGGCGATGCCTGAGGTCCGCGCGCTGAACTTATCCCCGATCCTTGTCCAACTTCGACGACCTCTCGCGCTCCGACTCACTTCCTCGGCTTCTCACAGAAGCTCCCTATCGCCCTTAGACCAACACGAATTCTCAACGCAAGGAACGTTGGCGCCGTAACAACTGCCAATCACGACGCTCGGTACTCTCTCACGCGCTTGAGAATTCTGCGATAATTTGAACGAGAGCCCTGAGGACGCTGAGAAGGAATTCGAGCTCTTGAAGTGTTTCGATTTGTCAGTGCAATTAAACGAATTAATGGGAAAGCGGACGAACGAAAATCGACGCTTATCTTTTTGTTTCTGCCTCATTGCTAACAGCATGTAACCAAAGAGTAACTAACCACTACTTTTTCCGGCCTTAAATACGTTTTCTCGTCGACTAATTCATTCGTTAGCGTAGCAGCGAAAAATGCACATTTTTCGCTGACGATCGTTTCCACATCTTTACGAACCCTTTCGCGACCAATAACAACGCCATTTCTGAACCTCTTTTTTTTTTTTTCCTATCGATACCAAGATAAACGATATTACAGCTTGTCAAAGGGCCACAGAGAAGCAGAGAGAAGGAAGATGACGCGCGAAAAACTCATCGGGAGTCTTAAAGGGATCGATAGTTGAATGTACACAGAGATGGAAGAGGAAACATAGAAAGGTAAAGATAGACCGAGGAGTAACGAACTCGCGCGTTGGCGTCATAGAGTTGGATTTCTTCGGTGGTAGAAAGGATGACGGGAAAAGAGGATCTTCTCGCGCGCGTTTTCTCGCCGTGGCGCCACGGCGTCGGCATTTCAAAGAATAACAATTTGGCGAATTAGAGGCGTCAAAGGAAGTAGTTCTTTGGAGATGGGGAAGGCGCGCGTACGGTCGTTCCTTGACGTACTCTTAAAGAAGACGAAGAAGAGACGCGTTGCCTGAGAGAATTTTCCAAAGGTCTTTTAACTGAGAGGAATAAGAGAAGGGGATGGAAAGAGAGAGAGAGAGAGGGGGCGGGAGGGGGAGCAAAAATCTTGATAGAAACAGGATAGGTCGTGGAGACGAAGAAGATAGAAGATGGAAGAGAGACCATAAGAATTTCGAAGTATAAGGTAGAAACGAAGTGGAATAAAAACGTTATGAGAGAGAAAAAAAGGAAGAAAAAGACTCTTTTCCGCTCTTTCGTCGTACCTTCGGCTCTCTTACTATCGTCTAACACGCTAAAAGTCTCGTGGAACATCAAAGGCAGAAGCCGACGAAATGGAGATATAGAGAGAGAGAGAGAGAGAGAGAGAGGAAAGAGAGAGTCATGTACGTTGTCCTCCCTATATGCTCTCGCATATCCATGCTATGTTCATACGGGGAAGTTCAATGATGAAAGCCCACGTATGGTATACGCGCACACATAGTAAGCAAACCATCTACGATACTCGAGCGCGTGCGAATCTCGACCCCTCGGCGAACTTGCCGGAGTCTCGAGAACTCCTCGTTCGTTCGGCGACAGCTATCATGCAATAATTAGACGTGAAGCCGCCGCCAATGCAAAATTATAACAACGAAGAAAAGGGTTTACAAGCTTTTGCACTTCGATACAATACGGAAATAACACTGTAAGCGCTGTTGTGATTGTAATTACATAAGTGATTACGCTCGATCCCGTCGCGTCTGGAGTGGAAGAGGAGGGACACGTATAGGTATAAGCGATACTTGTCCGACCATCTAAAGGGGACCCTATCATGATAAGGCAAACACGACAAGATCTGAACTCGTGGCAATTAAAATACAATTAGGAGCGAAAATGGGACAAACGATAATAAGCGAGTATCATAGAAGTTTGAGGCGCACGGAGTGTTTTCGTTCGAAGCTTCTGCTCGCTGTCGCATTCGGCAGCCAGGTGTTCGCTCATTTGCTCGCCGGCCAAGAAACCAGACGTTCTACACATCCGCGAATTCGCTGATTCGCAAATACCAGCAGGACGCGCAGAAGGGCGTTTTTTTTTTTTTTTTTGTCGCGGTAAATGTTAACACCGGAAGGTGTTTCGTCGTGTAGGGGAAATGGTTGATCGCTGACAAAAAACAAAGTCACAATGCGCAAGAAGGCGAGACAATGGTAACTTCCGGTAACGGTGCTCTAGTAATTTTTTTTTTTTTTTTTTTTTCCGGGTAGTATAAGAATACCGACTATCGGACGGAAGTGACGTCTGAGGCGTGGCTACCAAGAATTTGGGAATAGTCGTTTTTTATTAGAAGTAAATTCTCGTCGTGGGAAATTGGTTGAGTGTTCTTCATGGCCGAGCAACCCTAATTCTCCAAGTTACAGCTTTGAGAACTGACGAAACCCGTGAGGAAAAGAGAAATGCTCTTGTAATACAGCAATTCGAGTTGTTTGAAAGGGTGGGGGGTGTTTCTGCGACTAGTGACGAAGTAAAAATGGTTGTGGCGTGTCTTTCGTCCTCTCCGCCTGAGACTAAACGGAGACGGAAAAGACTTTCGTGTCGAGGGATGAGAGGGTAAGAAAATTATCGCACAGGGAGAGAATTGCCGCGGCAGCGTCATCAACCGCACAGCTTAGAGTGAGCAATCCTCTGCGGTATATATGGGTGGTAATAATCGTCTTGTTTTCGGAGCGAGTGAAGCGTGGCGCGATGTGCGCCTACCGCTTTTCTGTCTTCTAACTCTACCCTCAGTAGCTAAATCCTTTGTACCCACTTTTTCGCCGCTTAACCCCCATCGCCCTTTGGACTTTTGCTATAGTGAAAGCCATTCACTTCTGGAATTCCCCCGTGAATTTCGACTCCAACGCTGACTGCAATTGCAACTAAGCTGCGGCAGTGCTGCTCTACCGTAATAAAAAGGTAAAAATTAATGGGGATGCCTGAGAATCGCTAACGGGGCGCACGCGGCCACCGTGTTCTCCATCGCTACTCCGCAGCAACGTAGCAGCACGACGAGCCACTCGAGTCACAAGTGCACTTCGAAGTGCAACGTGCGCGGCAGTGTGTACCTCTCAGTCGCTTACTCGTCCACTTCCGCACTCCGTGAACCGAAGAGAACGACAAAAAGGCAAAGGAAAAAAAATGGGGGGGATCACCACCAGAGCGCCCGCTTGTCTCAGGCACGCCCTACTCGTGACGTACAAACGTTGTCGTTAGTAAAGCGCTGCCGCTAATTCCCTCTCGGGGACCGGCAATGCCTCGAGGCACCGCGACGGCACCTTGTCTTGCTATATGTTTACGATGCCGACAAATTGCCCCCTCTGACTTGTATTTCACTGCATCATACGCACCCCACACCGATATATCGTCAGTTCAAAGATTACCCGATCAATTATTAGTCATTCCCGTGACAATTTGTTGTTTTCATCGTCGTATGAAAAGCCGATATAATAATCCCGGTTTTTCATCCGCGGGAATTCTTTTCATCCCTTTGTTTATAAATCATTCGAACCATCGAATTCGTTTTCTATACCACATAAAAGAATAAGCGGATAAAATACCCCGCTTTTTCGATGTATAACATTGTTGCCGCGAGATTCGTTTCGCTGAACGACGAGCAATAGAGGTCGAAACTGAAAGTTTATTCATGGAAAATTTCGAAAATTTCAAACAAAAGAAAAATCTTTTTCGCAGTCAGCAGCGTGCTGATCAGAATATTTTGCCGTTACCTTCGATGGGATGAAAAAAAATTGTAAGGCTTTGTACTTTTTTTTTTCGATTTTTTTATTGCTCTCAAATAAATCGAAAAAAATGATTTTACAATTTTTAAACACAGCATTTTTTATTTTTATGCATTTTTTTTTTTATTTATTAATTTTTTTCGTCTAATTATCTGTCGTATAGAATATCAACGAAAATTCGCTACAACAATTTTTTTTTACCGTTTCGAGACTATGTATGTAATGTATTTTTACCCTCTGTTCACGAATTTCCGAATCATTTTACACTCAGTTAAACATTCGATCCAAAAATCGTGTCAGGGAACGGAACTGCAAGCTGCAAAATGCGAAGAAGTCGCCACTTTGCTCCGACGTGAAACAATAAAAATGGTCGTTGACAAGAGAAACCGGTGAATTACGATCGACGCGGATGAAAATCGACATAACGAAAAAGCGGTATGTCGGCCTTCTTTTCTGTACGACTCGATAGCGAAGGGTATATAAGGACTCATACGAGACGTTTCTTCGTCATGGTAGCAACGGTACCACTCTGGAGATCGCGAGTGAATGGGATGATGGTAGCGAGGGTGGTACGCTTACCGTCGGTGCATTGCTTCTGCTTCTGCTTCTGCTCCTGCCGCTGACTTGTACGGTTAAGAGAGTCAGTAAGGGAAAAGAAAGAGGGAACGAGCCGCGAAAGGTGGGAGAGACAGAAAGCAACAGGTTGCAAGTAGAATGCACGAGTGACAACCGTGTGGAGCGCGGAACTGCTAGTGAGGTAAAAAGGGACGTTTATTACCACTACTCTTCTATCCTGAAGCGGTCCAGCTGCAGTTTTCTTGCGAGTAGTCATATTATCTCGTGTATAGAAGTACCAGCAGCACAAACATCTTCAACGTTCTAAATACGATTTTTCATATTTCGCGCGATCATTTACGCGTTTTCTCGATACGCAAAAATGCGAGAGTCCCAAATTCTAAATTAATTTTTTTTTTAATGCCATTCATTTCAAATACATCGAAGAAAAAGTCATTGGCGACTATTCCTATGTACATAGAAGATACAAGTCCTCCTTCCCGCGTTCTTAATTTCCTCTTCCGGTCTCTCGAAATAGAGAAACAACGAGAGATCTGGGATTTGATAAGATCTTTGCTAATAAGCGGGAGCACTGTCTCCAAAGAGCAATCTTGCGATTCCGCTGCCGCTGCTTCTCGCAAATTGTCAGACAGTGCTGCCAAGTGTCCTCTCCCGTTATCGAGAATATAAAGAGAATGAGAAACCCAAAGCATCCGGGACACGTGTAAGGTAGAGAGAGAGAGAGAGAGAGAGCGGACAGCGAATGAGAGAAGAAGAAAGGAAACTTAGCAGCTCCCAAATGTTAACGACGATGCGAGACGACGAGGGGAAAGAACGAGGCTTAGGCGGCCCGATGGCAAGCGGCTTTTCTCATTTCGCAATAATGGGCGTGATGAGAGTGCGCGGAGCGCCTGGCCCCGCGCTTGCTGCTGCTTTTCGCTTCTAGCAAACGAACGAAAGCTATGAGAACGACCAAGAAGAAGAAGAAGAAGAAGAAGAAGAAGAATAAGAGGGAAGAAGTTGGTCCAAGAAGCTCCGCAGCATTGCATATAGTAGTGAGTCTCCTGGCCGCTACAACAACTACTACTACTGCGGTAATGGTGCCAGAAGGTAGAGAGATATCTGTCCGACACGACTCTCATTCTCTCTTTAGATTCTCTCCTCTCTCTTGCTCTCGGTACGTCGTCTGGGTACGTGCCGAGTGGTAGATAGAGGATTGCGGCAACTTATGAATTCCGCGTAATTAGGTGGGCAAACAGCAGCGACGTCGGCAGCTGGGATCTCTCGGCAAAGGGACAGAGTGACTCGAATTCTCGTGGTATGCGTGAGAAAACGAGGATATACTCGTCTATGTGATCCTCTTCGTTCATGAACCTTCGTATACATAATATGCATGTGTATCTATGTATGAAAAAAAAAAAAAAAAAAAAAGACGAAAGGTAGGAACGAGGAGAGCGAGAGAATGGAGAAGGGGGGGAAACAGTGGGTCCGCGAAATTCAACGGAAACGGTGCGGAGGACCGGAGAGACAGAGGAGAAATCTGAACAAAAAGAGGACGAAAGCGGAGAACTCAGTGGATGAACAGAGAAACGAATGAGAGGATGAGGCGCCGGAGAGTTGAAAAAGAGGGTTCAAACTAACTCAGTTCATTACCATAAATACTGACGGTACCGGTGGCATACGGACCATTCTGTCCGCTCGTGCCCCGCGGGGATGACCTTTGCCTCACCCGCGCACCGAGTCCACCCTATTCCGGGCCTTTTCACTCGTGAGTTTCGTCTCCCTCTTTCCGCAAACTACACAACGTCGATTCGCGCCACTGTGTCGCGTCGAGAACTCGAATTAAACGAGACTCATTTATTCCAGGATCGATGTACGCGTTTCGCGTTACGCGCGTATACGTACCCCCAAAAGGCAATTGCCAGCAAATTTTTTTTTTTTTTTCTGTTATTTCCATCGAAATGATATTTCTAGTTGGATAAATGTGCGCAATACGATTCTCTTGTGAAAGGCGATACGAGTTTTATACTATAGTTGCGAATAAAAAGGATAATAATAAACCGAGAGCTGAAAGATCGACGAGAGGGTGAAATTTGTTCTCGCGTGATTCCGGGAGGGCACGCGAACATCCGCAGTTATATCGTTGTCAAAATCGTCATTCCACTTTCTTTATTTTTTTTTTATATTATCGAAATACAGTCGCGTGGAAACTACCGTTTCGAGAGCTGTTCCTTACAATAAGGAAACAGAGATGAGTCGATAATACGGGAGATGGAAACGTAAAAGAAAAAAAAAAAAAAAAGAAATGAAGAGGTCGCGGGCATCGACGAGAATAGAAGAGGATAAAAGTTGCGTGATTTCGCGTCGAAGACGCACGTGTTTACGACCCCTCTGTGAGATATACTTCGCGTATCGAATGCTCAAGACTTTTCGGGGATAAATCGAAAGCCACATTTCGCCCTTAGTGCATAACAGGATTTCTAGACATATTCGCGCATAACCGCCACTCGTAATAAGGCGAAAAGGGAAATGTTAGGAGAAGACGAAGAGGATGGTAAAGGGGGCGGATGGGGGATGGTGGTTACCTCCTTCCTAGTCGTCGGTTACGTTTGCGAGTGTACCAAGTATACAAGAACCTATATATACATATATATGTCTATGAGTACACCGCTATATACCCCTGGGGAGTGATAGCAGAGCGATGTATGGTTATTGGCCGGCCGGCGGCATCGATTCTCACGGCGAGGGAGCCACAGATCACTCGGAAACTGAAACTCCTCCACCCCTTCCGCGGCCGCCCGATCTCTTTCTCTCTCCCACCCCCATCCCCCTCTTCCAGACCTCTGCAGACTTCTGCCGTCCAACCGGCTAAATAGTTTATTAGAAAGTTATACTATTTCTCCCGACGCCAGACAACCCCCTCGGATATCGTTTCGTGTCTCATACCGATTGCTTCGACTACGGATACGAATTTTGCCAATGAAATTTTTTTCACCATTTTACGAAGTGAAAATTTATTTTGAAAATAGATCGCGGGCACTATTGGAGGGTTTAACATCCTTAATGAGAATAAACGGCATTTCTGATATCAGTTTCTGTGAAAACGTATTTTCAGACGGTATGATGGAGAATAGATATCGCAGAATTGCGCCCTCGGCTCGCCATTGGCCCCTTTTGCACTTAGGTATACGTACATAGGTATGACCCGTACACACGGTTTCTGGATATATATACTCGGATCGCTGAACATTTTAGTTCGCGTTCGCGCTTTAGCCCAGCTGATTGGGCCGCTCCCGCGGGAGTCGTTACCCACCGCCCGTCTTCTTCTCTTTCTCATCGTCGTCTTTTTAGTTTTCTCCACGTCGAAGCAATGCGCTCGTTTTCACTCCTATACCGCGGCACGTACCGCTCTTCGCGTTTCTCGCTTTTCTCTCCGATATTACGGTATCTGTACGTTATTACAGTACCGAAGAGCGTTACTGTGGAAGTGCGACTGTCTTTAGAGAAGGAAATATCCTTTGTGCTGCAGCCTCCGGCCTCTCGAATTTTGCTCCGTTCGCGCGAAATATATTCCAATCTCGCGATTCAATTTCGATTCGACTGATCGATCCGGAATCTACGCACAGCTTTCAAAGACTCGCGTTGCCAACATTCGTTGAAATTTACCGAGAGAATGGCGTATAAGAAAATCGATCGTATATATCAAAGATCGGCAGTGTTTCTCAGCTTATTCGCTGACCTCCAACGTTCCGACTATCCAATCAAATTTGTATGGCGAAGTAACATTATCGGGGGCACGACTATCGAACTAGTAATCCAATCACTCAATATACTCGAGTATACGAAGGGTTTGCATCGAACTTTTACCGTTGATAATGTCTACATCTCTCCTAATGGGTTGGGCGCTTCGTATCGCTGTTCTAAATATATCGCGAAGCAATAATTCGTAATATTAAGGGAGTATCTCGAGCCATCTATTTTTTAAAGAATCGCTTCTAACTTGAGTTGCATTAATAAGCCATTCAAATATCTGCGAAATCAAAAATTGTCGACGCCGACGCCGAGCATATCGACACACAAAATCGGTAAAATTTACGCGTAATACATATGGGAAGCGAATAAAAAACGAAGGGAGGCTAGAAAATGATTATACGAATACTCTGAAATAATTTGAGGATTATTCGCCTCTTAGTTTTAAAGATGTGGCCTCGAGAAGCATTATTAACATTAAACACGCGCGAAAACGGATAATCGCGCATGCGCGGAAGGGATCATCCTTGAGGCGCGTCGCGAGATGATTTTCGCAATAAGCTTTTTCTCGCAGACACGAAAAGAAAAATGAACACAATAACTTTTGTGGTGGTCAATAATCTTTGAGGGAATTGCGTACGAATATACTTCGTGTCGAGATTGAGGACAATGTCTTAATTGAAGCGATAACACGGGGAGCCGACAAGGACACCGCGGGAGTGGTTTGCCTTGCGTCATTCCTACGTCGCCGATCGGCAAACATACTCTGCTTTTCCTCATCGTTTACCCCCCCCTCCCCCCACTGTTTTCCGCGGCCGACTATGAACAGACAGCTGTCGGCGTCAACGAGACGTCTACGAAAAAAAAAAAAAATAGGCAAAGGCGCAAGCAGTAAACGAGAATGAGCGGCAGAAATAGTGCGACGACATCGAGATTTGTATATGAGATGGAAAAACCGTAAAAAAAAAAAAAAAAAAACAACAACAAAAAATACGAAAATATAGAAGGCGAAGCCGGTGGGCATATAAAAGAACGTAGTGAAAATCCGGCAAGTCTGCAGACGAATGATGCGGGATTACGAAAGGATTTATTTGAGATTTTTCCCTGTCGACGTCCTGGTTTTCTCCGGTGCGCCTCTTTTCGCGATGGGTTTACTAGACTATGTATATTTGTCTATATACCGTGTACCGTTCTGTACGAATAACACAAAAATAACAGTTCCCGAGGCAGCGCAATGGAATCATACGATAGGTATGGCGTAGTGAAAGAGGTATACGCAGAGGCGGTAAGAGTAGAAAGAAGGAATGCGCGCTTTTCTACATCGAAGTCGGTAGTTCGCCCGCGAAGACTTTACTTCAAATCCTTCCCTCTGATGCTGCACTCTAAGCCGACTCTTTCGTTTTATAACACGTCTTTTTTTTCCCCCTTTTCATTGCGATATATCCGATCCGAATCGACGTTCTTTTTCGGAGTGTGTTATACACCGCGTAATGTCTTCGCAGATTTTTTTCGTACTTATCGACGCGCGCAGCCCTTCAAATTTTCCTTTTTTTTCTCGTAGCTCGTCCTATTCCTACAGTCGAGACGTAAAATCCGCCGCAACACGCTCGTAAATTACAATAAACTATAAAACCGATATCCCACTCTCGTTGCCGACGGTATGTACATATATACATATATATATATATATACATAAAGCGGGGGCTGTTGCACCAGCCGTATAGCAAGGGGAGGGGGCGTCTACGTTACTCGTCTTCTGGCTTCGTTTTCATTTTGCGTTTCCGTAACTGCGCGACCGCCAGAGCTTTTTTTCTCTCCTATCCGAGAGCTCTCGCGTGAGTAACAGTAGCTACGGTATGAAACGGAAATCCGATAATATTCATGTAAAGATATCGAATTCTGGCATAGCTACGCAAAGAAACATGGTATTAGGATTGGTTTGCCTCGAATTTTGCCTTACAAATTCGAGCTGCCGATCGTTATCGTCATGCGGAAGGCTTTTTCTGTAAAATATATCAATTTTTTTTTTTTTTTTTTTTTTTTCGTCGGAACGGATCGAAGGAGGGTTTGGTTCCGAGATGGAAGTAAGGAGGTATTGGAAATCCGTTCGTGACGGTGATTAAGGTCGAACGTGAGAATTTAGTTCGATCGTTGCGGCAAGCTGCAACAACAGGGTAGGCGCGCGGGGAGGGTAAAGAAAGGCTTCGTTATATTTTCACGAGGAAAAGATGCTCGGCACGTTGTCGGCGCGCCTCATCGATTCGTCGAATAAAAATCCATCGCCGTCGCGACAAGGGACACGTCGCGGACGTATCGGCACAAGAAAAATGATAAAGAATCCGTCGAAGCTTGTATCTCCCGCGGTAGATTTGTAAAGGTCGTACCGAGAACCCGACACAATTATTAGTTTCGTTTCTCTTTCTTCTCTTCGTCAATGCCAGAACGTCACTAACTACAGCAAGAATGCGAGGAGCTTTTCCTCGATACGATTGTTTTCTTTGGTTTTTTTTTTTCCCGTCGTTTCGCGGCTTTCTTGTTAATCTTCCGAGAGAAAGTGAAGATGATCTCGGGATACCAGCCAAAGCTCGAAAATGCACGAAATATCGGGAAAAGAGAGATCTCCCTATTTGAGGGAAAATCCCGACGAAAAACAGGCAATTAATCTTAGAATACCACGGATTGATCTGCTGGACCCGAATTTTTCGACGAAAATCTTGAATTTTTAAAAATTCAGTGTTTTAGGTCTTTTTAAAAAACCTAACCTAAGATTACTGTTTTTTTTTTCTATTATCGTGTCTATATCGATATTACGATACGAGAGACATCTTTCTTAGACTTTGGCGTACCGATTACATAGCAATTACGCTTAAAATTATTGATTTTTCGGAACGATAACGAAATCGGGACTAACAGATCGATGTGTGGCATTGAAGAGGTGCAAGAATATGTGTGCCGCATTAAGGTTAATGAGATTAATCGAAAGAAAACGAGGAAAAATAGGAGAGGCCATGAGGGCCTCGTTTACAAAATTATCGAGAGTTTGTAGGCGGTACACAGTCATCTGATGAAAAATTGGCCGAGTATAGTGATGAACAGCTGATATGCTTGGCCGAGTCGAGTCGGGAGTTTCGCGCTCTTCGGAGCGTTTAAAGGGCACACGAGGCGTCGTTGATTCTCGGGCTTCAATGTGTTTGTATGTGTATCTGTGTGCGTGTTTACTCTCGTTGCGAGAGGGCGAGAGACCGCGGTAAGGGATGTGGAAAGAGCGGAAAGAGGAAGAAGCACAGGAAGTGGCGCGCGAGGCAAAGAACGAGACGAGACGGGAGAGTGTGTAGGTGGTTTTCGCGAGGATGGAGGGTGAATGTAGAGCCGACGGTCGCCGCACAAGGGGGTGAAGCTAGGAAAGGGAAAAGCCGCGAGCGGGACGGAGACACACCAAGAGAGAGAGAGAGAGAGAGAGAAAGAGAAAGACAGTGAGGAAGAGAGTGAGAGAAAACGAGAAGGGGGTGTTCTGCTAGAGGATGGCTGAGGCGACGGGGAGTGGCGGGCAATAGTCGGAGTGGCGCCGCGACTCCCGTGACGTCTGTCGGCGCGTCGGCCAATCAATAGCATCCCCATGGCAACCACAGATAACATCGGACACACACCGTGGCTCTGCACAACCGTGGCATCGGCTCGTGCCTTTTCCTTCCACGATATAGCATCGCCCACGACGACGGGGACGACAATGTTTAAGCGGCACAACGCCAAGCACGCCGAGTCCAAGGCTCGTTCGAGCAGAAACCTCATCCCCACGCTACTGTCGACTGTCAGCCCTTGACCACCCTTTCGCCGCGTCACTTTCGCGTTCGGATTCATCCGAGACGTTACCATCGGCTCCGGCTTTTCTTTGAATCCATTACGAAACGAGATACCGTAAACTTTGAAACTTTTCAGCATCGTTTATCATATTAATGCCGATTTTCATCGTTCGACCGGATGGCAATTGTGCTATTGTTGTATCGCGGTGATAATCCACTTATCGATTGTTCAAATACGAAACGCTACCAATCTCCATGAGGAAAAAGTACGCGGATAAAACGACCGATGATGTAACAGAAAAGTGGGATAAACGATCGCGATCGTTGGCCCAAGGAATGAGCGCGTTCGAGAAGAAGACAAAGAAGAGGCGGAGATAAATCGCGATAGATACTACCGAGTATTTGCCGTAGGGAGGGATTATAAGAAGAGGATAAGGTGGAGAGAGCGAGAGGGAGAGTGGAGGCAGCTTAACGATTCTTAATGCCCGGGTATATTCGCCCGCGGGTGAGAGAGCGAGGCGAAATAAGACAGGGCGAAAGTTAAATGAATGTCGAGTCGACGAGGCGAGCGAATGGCCGATCGACGCTCGGGAATACAAAGTAGCTGTGGAGATTGGATTTGGAGACGTACCCCTCCTCCCCGACTCACCCCGATCCCACCCCCACCCCCGTTTCTACTCTCTTCCGTTCGCTCATTTGATCCTCTCGCTTGTTCACTCTTTCTCGATTCCCAACGCAATGGATCGGCGTCGGTCAGGACTCCCACGCGCGTTCAACGAGAAACCCGCGCGCGAGAGGGAGATCGATCCGTAGCTCCCAACTTTTCGACACGTTTCCACGACGATTTTTCCACGTTTTATATACCAAGCGGGAACTGCAATGCCGATCATGATTCCGGACGTGGCTTCGGCCAACTTCTATAGAAAATCCGAGCGAGAGAACCCTCCGAACTGTGCCAAATAGCGAGTTTACTCTATTTCAACGTTTTTTTTTTTTTTTTTTTTTTTCGCACAGCACACAGAAACGCTCTACCGATCCTCTCTCGCCGTCGATTCGTATTAAATTGCGTTTGTAGTCGACCTCACCTTTTTTTTTACATATATACATATATAGACCTCATCCACATCACACGCGATTCGTATCGGCGGAGAGTACCTTTCCAAATCCTAAGGACGAGTGTCGCGAGGGAAGTCCACCAATCTTTCCCTCTTTTCCTGCCAAATCGATATATCCGCGAGGATATACTTATAGTCTAACTTTACTACGATATTCTGGTGCAAAAATATATATGACGTTTATAACATAAGCCTCAGCAAAAGCGCTATTGTGTGTATCGTAAGATAGCAGCTTTATAGACAACACAAGGGGCAGTCTTCCGAGAGGTGTCCTTTCTGTCCGATTGGCCATCGCATCGGGACTGACGGGGAACGACATCGACAACCGGAAAAATAATGCCGAAACGGAGGAAACGATTCAACGGAAAGGCATTACCGCGAAGACACGCTGAGGACAGAGGAGTCCGTGGAAAAAAAATGCTCGTCTCGCAATCCCTATTGCAATTTTTACGGTACGTTAATTTCTGGTTGTTCGAAATTACAAACATTCGCAACGATGTTTCCGCTCGAAATATGGTGTTTTTGTATAATTAATATATTGGAATCATATTTTTTATCAATTTTTTATCTATTGAGTAATATGCCATTTTTCGGGAATAATATAGCGAATATTTTTTTATTATCATTTGCGATATACGTTTTTTCGTGCGGAATCTGAACGAATCGGAAATGCATATGCAAAAAAAATGCTGTCGATATACTCGCATATTATTCGATTCGACATGACTCGCTGTCGAAATTACGAATGACCAGTGAGCGAAAAACAATGTTCAACGCTTATGCCGAATACGTTTGTACGAGAAACAGAAGAAGCAAAAGCAGCCGAGAAATACGAGACAAAATTTCTCGCATCGTAGCGCTTCGTTAATTCTCAGTCTCGCGAAGTTGCAAAGGTCCGCAAAACAAGCGTCTCCTCCTCCATTGTGAAGCCCCCGAACGAGTGGAGCGAAATGGCCATTTAAGAATTCGCTATTTAACGAGATGTTTTCGCATTGTGTGTCCATGGCAACAAATAATTTGGTTTTACGAGGAGTTGGTATAGATATACCGTCGCTACGAGCGTAGAGACACGCCGCGGGGGGCTTTATGCTTCTTGATGGATAGCGCACGCGGTGGCCCGTCCCGGCGTAACTGTGCAGTATGTTAGCTCGGTACATGCTGCTGCTGTTGCCGCTGCCGCTGTTCACTATGTAGTAGATAGATAGATATGTGTTTGTAACACGGAGACGGAGGCGACGAGCATCGCGGCGCCACACTGACTGCATCCCCATTCCCACGCGTTCGCCAGAACGGCCGATCAGCTGGTCTTTGCCGGGCGCGGGCGGCTGTTAGGGAAGAACAGAGGAGCAGCTAGTAGTAGTACCTGGACGTCGTCCAACCAGGTTATCCGTTTCTCCATTTTCGCACACACACAAACCCACCCCCTCCATCTCCTCCCCGTTGCCAACTTCCTTTCTATGATATGCAATCCCCCTTTCGGCATCTTTTCTGTTTCAGTTTCGCCAGTTGCTTCCTTTATCGTTCGTACGCGAAAATTGCTGAGTTTTATTTCCAACAATTGTAAAACAGTTTTAACGTTATACAATGCGAGAAAAATGAAAAAAAAAAAAAAAAAACACGCAACCGGGGGAGTTGGATGAATTGCTAAATATAGCGTTCGCCGTTACGTAGTCGAGAATTGTTTGAAAAGCCATTGAAGAACGAGCGAGTAAATTACGCAAACGTTTTGTGTATACGTAAACGGGTCGGAGTGCGCTATTATTCGTAGAGAGATAAATTCATCTCGGGAGCACGCAGCGCGGGGAGGGGATGATCGCGGATTTGGAATATCGATTTACCGGCGTATGGGTAAAAGGAATTCGACTCTTTTGCGGTATCGCGTATCTGGTAGACCAACGGACGGCATTCTTTCGTTGTACCGGCAGTGCGAACCTCTGTCGAGGGAATGAACGGCTTGATGCTCGTTAAAACATCGATTGAAAAGTCGCTCGAGTACACAAATAAGCTCCGTCGGTAGAGACGTCGCTCGGTCGGCTCGCTATGCGGAAATCCGCCTTTTTTAGATCGAAAACATAATTACTGATTAAAAAAAAATAATAAAAAAAAGAATTATTATCATTATTTTTTATTATTATTATTACGAAACGGTGGAAATAATAATAATAATAAAATTATTATTATTACGATTTTTCGAATAATTTTTTTTTTCTCTTTTTATCCCGTTCATTATTCCGCGTATCTTTGGGATCCGAACGCCGAGCTTCGTACCCCAACGAGCCAAGCGTTTCGTAACGACGATTCTTCCTTCTCGTGGACGCTGCGGCATGTTGGAGGTATATAAAGAGAATACCGACGCCATCGAATCGCGCGCGACACGACACAGCATCCCGACGCCCCCGCTTGAGATACCCAAAGTCCTCGGCGACGACCGTGCATTATTTGCGGTCTTGGCATTCGATGTAGATGGGAGTCGGCTCGATGACACGAAGGCTACGAGCGGTAAGAGGAGAGGAGAAGACGGCCAAGACATTCCGCGCGTTTGATTGAAAATTTCTTGAGATCCATGAGGGAGGTATGTTAGCCGCTCGTGCTGTGGGGTGCGCCGATGTCTCCTCGACAGCACGGCGAGTCGACAACGGAAGCGATGGGTACGTACCGCGGAATGGGAGACGACGAAATGAGTTGATCCCATTTCGTAAAAAAAAAAAAAAAAAAAAAAAAAAAAAATTGATTTCCATTGACACTGGTCATCGACTCGAGACTCGAAGATATCGAAAAAAAATATACATATTTACATTTTTTTTTATTTCCCGAACCTGAAGAGTGGTTTCGATGTATTGGAATTAAAAAAAAAATACACGAATCTCGGAAACGCAACGAAAGTTGGCAATGGTAACTGCCGATCGTTTCGTTTGCTCTTTCGTCGTGGAGAAAAAAAAATCTCGCTCTCGTTTGCCGCGTTTGCTTGCACGCGCGCTCGACGAACCCACATTACTTTCGGTCCCTTCGCGTAGCTCTCACCGCGTTCCGCCCCCGTTGTGACGACGCTCTTTCGCTGTTCTCCAGCAACGAATATTACACGCGGAAGCGAGAGTAGCCCATGCCGGGGGCCAAAGTTATGACGTAAGTGCTCGGAAAAGCAGGGGTCTCCCGCCGCTCTGGTATGGCGATAAAGTACGGGTTTTGGACCCTTTATACAAGGAAGAAAAAAGGGAAAAAAAAGAAGAAAAACGCGCGTTCATACCGAAAAAAATATTTTTTCGAATATATGACTTCGGTATATATACGATAATAATACAACGCTGAGTGGTATGGAAGCAAAGTACCGTGAGCGAAGATGAGAGGGAGAATAAGAAAGTGTTGAGACCCAGTGGGACTGAGATGACTTCGAGAAGGGTCACAGATGGATCGGGTGGCGTGAAAAATTCAAGAACCTCGTTAGACTTCCAAGTCTGAGGGTGTCGAGTGGCTTTCTCTCTTCGGCTCTCCGGCAAGATACACTCTCTTACTTTTTTCTAGTCCTTCCAAAAGAAGAAAAGAATGAAAAAAGAAAGTATAATATGAAAGAGTCGAAGTGCCGTCTGCGATTCAGAGGCCCCGAAGGACGCGAGAGCATCGCGAGACGCTTGCATCCAAAAACGTCTCGGAATAGATCGATCCTGCATTTTGCCCGAACGACTGTTGTGCTACGACTTATTTTCTCTTTATATTACGGCTAGAATCTCCCTTTCGAAATATAGGTACAACTGGAATGCGCCATAGAGTTGCCAGTTGTTGTAGCAACAGCGGCAGCGGCACCGAAACGCTCGCAAATATCGAAGTACGAACGAACGAGTTACCGTATCGTACGAAACTGTACGCAGCAAAACTTTTTGAGATATGGCTTTGCCGATCGTATAAATCGTTCAAACGGCCTCTGGCTGTAGGATAAAGTGTAGACGTATATATACGTTCGCGCGAGTATAGCGTTTATGCGCACCTATATGTCGCGGCTACTTGTGTGCGAAAGAGCTGCGAGCGAAAGAAAGCGGATTCCCAAAAGAAGTCTGATGGACTCGAATGCTTGACCTTTGCGATATCGTTGAAATGCGCACAGAGATTCTCGCCGGAAGCTGCTTATACTTTTCGAATAATTCATCGAATAAACTATACTTCGAGTTATTTTGTAACATGAAACTCGTATTTTCGACAAAACCGACGAAATATAGAGATCTCGAAAAAAAAAAAAAAAATTTCGTAAATCGAAGAATTTTTTTTTTTAAATGATATGTTTAATATTTCGATTATATATAAGCCCCGAATTTCATATATTTAAAAAAAAAATTTTATATATATTTTTTTCCCGTATGGATTCTCGCCGACGTAAAAACGTGATTCCCGTTTCCAACGCGTATCCGTAAGCGAATTAATACGTTTTTTTACTTTACCCATCTCCGACTATCGTTCGAGCGATTTTACTACGTACGTTATATATTCTCTCACCCGAACAAAACCAATTGCTGCCAAAAGTTTACGTGGCTCTCGCGCGCTCAGTGTATCAATACAGTTGGTACCGTACCAGTCGCGTGTTACTTCTAGCGTGGTATTCGCTCCTTTGGCCCTTGCAGTAGTAACAGCGGGGGGTTTTACCGGCGCCCGCAAACCTGTGACGCGAAGGGAGATAGAGAGAAACTGAACAGAGGGATTGGCCAAAGGGGGGAGGGGGGGCGGGGGGGGGGGGGGGGGAGGGGTGGACTATCCAAAGTTGCAATCGATATTAAGCGAAACTCCCGACCCATTCCCGGCTGTTGCTGCCTTGGGTGCTGTCGATGACAATGACGTTGCTTCGTCGGTCGACATTTTTTTTTTTTTTTTTTTTTTTTTTTTTTTTTTTATTACGAAAATCTCCGTCGCGCCACGCTGCCCACAGACATTTATTCCCTAGTCTCGTTAAATATCGTGACACTGAAACTTTTCAACGGTAGGAAATCTTGTCGCGGCTTTAGCCTTCATTTCAAATTGAAATCGTCACAACGAGGTTATGAAATAGTTAAAAAAAAAAAAAAAATGGGAAGCGAACAAAACCATTCGAGAAGGCATTACTAAAAGAGGTTTGAAACGTGACGAACGGAAACACACACACGTACACACGACTCGAAGGAAAGGATAAGAGAGATAGGAAGAAAAAAAAAATGAAAAAAAAGGAGACGGAAAGTATATGCAATATACGTCGCTATCTGGAATCGCAATCGATAGTAATGCTTAGTCCCGTTGGGGCCCTCTCCCCCCCGACGCCAGGCGCGTCTACGATATTTAAATGTCAGGCACATAACACGCGTTTGCCACCTCTTCTCTGCTTTCCTCCCCCTCCCCC
Source organism: Cryptus viduatorius (assembly GCA_964006125.1). NCBI lineage: Eukaryota > Metazoa > Arthropoda > Insecta > Hymenoptera > Ichneumonidae > Cryptus > Cryptus viduatorius. The sequence continues at coordinate 10,327,871 of OZ023223.1, forward strand.
TCCCTTCCTCCCTCCCAGCCTCCCTCTCGCCACCCTTTCTCCACTTTCCATCCTTTCTCCACGCTTGAGCTAACGGAGGGGCACACACGACGTACCTACACGTTCAATATACCTCCGGTGCCATTGCCCGACGCCACTACCAGAGTCTCTAACCCCCACGACGTTAACGCGTTCGCGTCATCGTCCCTTCTTCGTTTCTTGTACGAGACCCGAGCGGCCTCGTCAGTCGTCGTCGTTCTCTCGTGTTCTCTCTCACGGTATAACGTGTCGTCATCGTTCCGCCGCGACCCTTCGTCGCACACGCCTATGCGTACATCATATTATAGCTGTAGAATAGTAGGTACGGGGGATATACACAAATATAGCTGCAAAGGAACACGAGCTCCTTCGTTCTTTATTAAACTCGAGGGCTTTTGGCTTTCGTATGGGGGGGTGGAAAGGCGGTGGCGTTGAGCAGCGTATCGAGTAAACAGAGCACTGTGCTATATATCGTTACCCTCGTACTCTCGACTCCAAGGCTTCTACCACTCGAACTTAGGGGACGGTAAAAGGGTATGATTTCAGGAGTTATCGCGCGGAAGATCTCTTCAATTCCTTGCTCTGTGTTTGTATAAGTCGACGGTGTGCCGAGAAAAATCAGAATGTGAAAATGAGACGGCCGGCGAAGGTTGCCGCGCGATCTGCTGGAAATGGTCGTGAAAAAAAAAAAAAGGGAGGAAAATAAGGGAAGAAAAAGGAAAATAAAAAAAAAGAAATGAAACAAGGAACAGTGCAGCGGAGAGCAAACGACGACGTCAGCAAGGGAGACGAGGCCTCGTTAGCCGGAACGTACGCGCGCCCGTCTGCAATTCTCAACTCCTCTGTCCTCTCTTGTCGTCTCGACTAGCAGCGGCTTCGCCGTCGTCGTCGTCGTCGTCGTCGTTGCACGCGAACCGCATCGGCCTTTTTTCGTCACCGCGAGGTACCGCGAGAGGTCGAAATGATTTATAGTCCCGAGCTTCACCCTCATCCACGAGTACATCCCCCCGGTGCTTCGCTTCGCCTACGTATATAGTCTTCCGAAGGTTTTTAGCCATTTCACTCGGGGAGAATGACAGGACGGTTAATTAACTTTCGCCGTTGTGTTATTGGCTGATGGCTCGTCCGCGGTACCCGTGGAGCTTCGCGTGGACGAGGTCACTATCTTTCTCTCTGTTTCTCTCGCGGAAACTATTATTAGACACGCGCGCGGCTTGTTGCAACCGCGTTGGGGGGTGCAGAAGCTATCTAAGCTAATATAATATCCTCTCACGATTCTCCTGCTAACTGCCACAACTACACTATTGACGACGTGCCCTTAAGAATTCTTCGATTATATATTCCGTTTTCTCGACTTCTGTTAACTATACTATGTAGAGATTTTTTTATACGACCTTTTTTCCGATGTATATATGTATAGCGATCGAATTATGCGTACCTGCAACAAAAATACATAACCATCGTTTCAGATCACATTTATATATTTGAAACTTCCATAATTTTGCTTTTTAATGAGATTACGAAAAAAAAAAAAAAAATTAGTATCGTGTTCTGGGGGAAAAATACGAAATAATGGTACTTGACGATGTCGCGTTGTCATTTTTTCATCTTAAAAAAATATAGTAACCTATGTGGGATTTTTTTTTTTTTCGAAGGTAAATCCAACAGTTTTTTCAAATTCTATCGGATACTTTTTTTCAATTTTTTTTTCGAAGACGGTAAGCGTGCGGAATATTAAGGATGCGCGCGCATCGAATGTACTTCGACTGATGTAAAAATACGAAAATATTATCCGATTTAAAAGGGATTTTTGTTCGGAATGAGATTAGGGGAACGCCGACAAGTCAGGAGGTCAGGCGAATCTTGTCAGCGGCGAGGGGGTCGTCGTTGCGGGTTCAGGTGGATTGAAAAATCTGCACGTAACTGGAGGAGAAGCTCGCGCAATGGCTCGATAATAAATTAGTAACGCGAGAAGGGTTTTAGCGCGGGGGGTAGGAATAGAGAGGGATGTGCGGAGTATGAAGTAGCAGACTTGCTACGCGCGGTTAGCTTCTACCATCCTTTCCGGTCCGCCCACTTGCGGGGTTTTGAAATTGGAGCTCTGTGGATCTCTCGCACACAGCTCTGCACCCGATGCTTTTCGCGACGCTACGACGGGCTCCGCACGTTCCCTCGCCAACCTCGAGAATCTCGAGAGAGAACGAGACACGCGAGCTACCGACACCTCGCAACGATTCTCACTTCTATAACCAACGGTGTGTGTACCGGTGGGTTATATACCCCGTCACCTCGTTATGCTAATTATTTTAATCCCCCATCGCCTACGTCAGACTATATTAACCGTCAACTCTTCTCCTTTTCCTACTAACCACCTATTCTTTGAGTTAACTGTCTCGTATATACGTCCAACGTAACGCACCCCATTGTCGCCGCGGAGGGTTGCAATCGGTTGCGTACGACCGCAGTTTATTTTCTTCGAGCCATAAGTTTCGCTCTCTCGGAAAAGCGTTGCCAAATTTGTTTCAAGCTGCAAGACTCCTCTATCTAATTTTTTTTTTCATATTCAAAGCGTATTAGAAAATTCGGGATTTTTACGAAAAAAAAAAAAAAAAAAAAAAAATCGGTTGAATTGAGTAAATCGGCGCTTGCGGATGGAGAACCAAATATTTCCATCATGAAAAACAAAAAAAAAACAATCTTGAAACATTGTAACTCTGTCAATAGTTGGGTACCCACGGACCATAACTGGTACATTCAGTCCCAACCATACGTATAACAATTGCGGTATCACCGCGCAACTGTAATAACATTTCCCGTGTGCGTTCCTCCGTATGTAATTTCATACATGTACGTTGCGAACACCAAACAAAGTATGCAATATAGTTTAGCTCGATGCGGTTGCGGAAGTGCGGGTGTCTACGGAAAGCGTGAGGGGGGGAGGGGGTGGGGGGCACACGCGAACGAATTATTCCGGGCGTAGACCGGAGGCGCTCCAGCAGGCAATTTCCCCAGTTAGCTAGGCACTGTTACTACTAACATACGTTTTCACGCGTACATGTGTACTGTGTACATAGGGTAGTTGGGGGTGGGTTTGGGGGTGGAAGAGGGCAAAAGCAGAAGAAGCTGTATGCCACTAACGCCAAAGTTTCCAACTAATTTCCACGCGGTGCTTGCCGCTCGTGAGCAGTGCCGACCCGCGCGTGCTCTCCTCTCTCTCTCTCTCTCTCTCTCTCTCTCGCGGTTTTCTTTCACCAACGCCCGAGAATGCCCTGCCTTTTGCTTCTCTCTGGCTGTCGTATATTTCTCCACGTTTGAACGCGGAAGAAAATAAGCGTCGGCGATTTTCCACAGACGTTACACGCCGCCACACTCCGCTGATACTACTCTCGCACTCTGGATTACTTGCAAGCGTTCATCCTTTGCCCGCTGTTTTCTTCTTCGCTTTCGACCGCAGAGTTTAACGCGCGAAAACGGCTCAATTGCCCCCGGGTACCAAAACCCGAGGAGCCTTTCAATGTTCTATTTCCACACCTGCGCCGTTAAACTGGTATTGTTCGTAATACTTATGCATTGGCTCTTCCGTCGGAGAAAAGTTGAAAGATATCGCGAAGTATCATATAGCGCTTTCGGTCGGTTTAATTAAATTCTGATTCCTACCGGGCGCGAGAGTTTCGTGGGAAAAGTCGAACAACGGCGCGTTGGGAGCAACGAATCTGAAGTAAGGATTCGACTTTGTGCGCCCGCACCGCCGGGTGTGGTTAATGCATCGCGGAAGGAAGGAGTTTCACTCGACGTACCTTACACTATGGTTATAGGTATATGTATATAACCGTATCCCCGACGTTTTACGATTAACTTCGCTTCGACGCAAATCGTTCTTTTCCGTTTCGTTATCAATTCTCGCTGTACACACACCCGTTAGCTCACTCGAGGATAACAGAAAAATTGGATACAAATACGCGTCAGCGAGATATCAGGTATCAATATCGCGCTCCGTTCCATTCAATAAAACGGGAATAAGAAACTAAGAAAAAAAAAAAAAGAGAGAAAGAAAAATGTCAAACAAGTTATGAGAGAGTAAAAGAGAGCAGAGAGACAAAGTTTAACGCCACACCACCGAGAGTCGCGGCTATGGAAGGGGGTAAGAGAAAGAGAGTTCGCGGAGATAAATTGAGAAGCACACGGGGTCCGGGGGTCGGTGGAAAAGGCTCGGGAAAAGGAGTTTTGAGAGGAGGGCGAAGAGGGGAAGCAGGGGAGAGAGAAAGCAAACAGTTCACGAGGACGAAGTGGAGAACGTGTACTTGAGAATGAATGGGCCGACGGCTGACTATGGCTCCGGGAGGGTAAACTCCCCAGGAAGGGTTTCAGGGTGAATGTATTCTGTTATAGTGTAGTACACTACACGGGCGTATGTATATATATGTATATATACTACGACGAGAGAATGGTAGAGTAGCATATCTCGGGCTCTTATAGTTTCGGGTATATTAAAGCAATAATCATATAACAAAGGGCGCGGTGACTCTCTCGTGCGGTCACCGCGATGGTCCTTTCGGGACAGTCGCGACATACGCTATGGCTGAGGAGCGGACCATCGGGTTAACCGGGCCAAGTGTGTTACCGCATCGGATGGAGAATATTGCGTGGACATTTCCCTGCTGAAGGCCAGTAAACTACCGGATGTTACGAATATACCATCTCCTACCATCCAATGGACCAATGGTCAGCATCGAGAGGATCGTCTCCTCACGGTTCTCGCGTAATTTATGTTTTGCAAAACGAATTCGTCCTTTCGAAGAAAAAGAGAAGGTACAGCCGCAGAGATGTAGATAAATATCTGTGGACCACAACCAGATGACGTCGTTCATTCGTTTCTTTTTCTTACTCCCCCACGGCCTCTGGGTTCGTTGCTCTTTTTTTACCCTCTTGCTACCTCCTCTTTTTGAATGATAATTTTGGGATGGAGCCCGAGCTTCGGGTTTTTACTGATGAAGGCAGGGAGCAGCCTCCGTGGAACGGAGCCGAAAAGTATCCTCCGGAATATAAACCAACGAAAGATTCCTGAGCCAAAAGCCTCGCGGTGCTACGTGAGCCTCGGGTCTCTCTTTTATACTACTGCACACAGCTAGTAGGTAGTAATAGTGGTACCGGAGGCTCTCTCGGAGGCCCTCTCTATCCGCCTGCATTTATTTCTTTCCTTTTTTCGTACGGGGCAAATACTTTCAGCGAACGAACACGAGGCAGCGAAACGAGTTCGTTCGCCGTTTCCAGAGTACACAAGTCCGACCAGAGGGAGAAAAATATCGAAAGGGAGAGAAGTCCCGCAGTGGAACCACTTAAATGTGGCCGGGCGACTCTTATCGTCGAACTGGACTCTAATGTAATGAACTCGCACTCTCACGCTCGACCTCACATTGCTTTTCGTTCTCGCAATCAAATAACCAGACACGTCGGTAGCTAAGACTACTCACTCCTCACGGTACCGATTTTTGAGGAGAAACGAGAAGAAACACTTACACTCGCATACAGACACGTAGAAACACATTGTTCACGAAAAAAAAAAAAAAAAAAAAAAAAAAAAAAAAAGATCGATAAACCGATTCGAGACGCGTAAAGAAAAGGCTTAAGATTACATAAATATATATCGCGAGAAATTCGTACTACACGCCGCTCGTTTATCGTAAACTTTATGCCAAAGTCTGCGCAATCGCATACCAAAGTATTGTACCGCGCGTACTATATCGCGAGCGTTTATTTCAAAGCAAATGTCATACATCATTTGTCGCCGTTCAGGCGTATGATACTTTGTACCTGTACGATATTTGAAAAGCAATTCAATCGCGACTCCCCGCGCGGTGTCTAGTCTATTATGCAGGAACACATAGCCGAGAACCGGAGGGATCGGCTTCGGTTGCATATCTGAAACCCGGTTCCTCCCCTCCTCTCCCTCTCCCCCTCCGCCCCACCGTTTTGCGAATGCGAGAAGCGAGGCACACGATGCGCCCCGTTGCAGCCGACGTAAATGTTTATCTAGCCGGATGGAAATGTGTGCATATGTCCCCCGCGGGTGCCGAAAGTTCAATCCACCGACGGTGCACGAGAGGCAGGTCTGTTCGATCGTCCGATTAAAGCGATAATCGGTTTCATACCCGTTGCACGATGTTACGAGGTGGAAACTTTTTTTTTTTTCTTCTTCACCGTCGACCAGAGCAAAATCGCGCTTGGGATAACGCTTTATGTTTTATTGTTACTTTTTTATTATTATTATTATTTTTTTTTCATTATTAATACGGGGGAATGGGATAGCAAGTGTGTACACGAGATTGCGGCTCAACTGCGCCCGAACACCGTGCGAGTGTCGAGTGTTTCACGTCGCTTGTAACTCTTTTCTGTTTCGGAACGCGCGAAACGGATAGTGCGAGAGGGAGAAAGGATGCATGCGAATTTCACAGATGTTGTGCTGTTGGTACTGGTCGCAGAGAGTGGGCCCCGGGTACCTCTACATGCAGTGCAATGTAGGTACCGGCTACGTTACGCTCGCCTGCCTGTAAATTCAGGCTAATTCGCAGCTCGACAGCTCAAACTACTATCTCCCTTCCGTCCCGTACTCCTCGCTGGCTTCACGCTCCGTCCTCCAATCTCCCCCGTTCCCACCCCCTTCTCACGGATAGACAGTCTGCCGGCGTCGGAAAAAAAAAAAAAAAAAAAAAAAATTGCACAGCTGCGTTCTCCATTAACCGCAAACGAGTTTGTGCATTATTAACATTTTCGGGGCCATATCGTCGTTGTGCGCACGCGCGCGCGATAGTACAAATATTAGTAAACGAACGCTGGAAAAAAAATATCCCACGATCGGTCGTTGGTTCGCGAATTATTTTTATATAGACAACCACGACGCTTCGATTCCAATTTGATAACTCGGACGACCCCGCAAAACCCGGTCTGATCACGAACGTGCCGTATCCACTTGCAGCTCGGGAAGTAGAAAAAAAAAAAGAGATGTCGGACGCCAACGCGGCGAGATTTCCCTCGTGGCGCGCGATCACCTTCGATGCCGTTCTCGAATCGCGTTATAAATCGTCTATGCGGTGCTAATAATGTAACCTCGCGTACGGTATAATTTACTTCGTACATTTTTAACGACGTTACAAGCGCACACTTTCGTGTATATCTATATGGAGCACATACATCCTGCGCGCGAGCTACGAGCGGAAGAAGCGTCGCGGTACGTGTTGCCGATAATACGAAGATACGAACCAACGTACGTTCGAACGAAAGACCAACGGAATAAACGAGAGCGAGCAAAAGATTATTCGGAGTTTGAGAATAAAATGTTCAAGTAGTTAAAACGGGGATCGTAGCCATCGCTACTCAAATCCGGCTGCTACAGGGAAAGAGCGAGAGAGCCACTAAATATAAACTTGATTTATTATTGGTATAGGATATTATTAAATCCGGTTAGCTCGTTTGCCCGTTCAAACTAAGTTTCAATCTCTTCCTCTCTTCGATATAAAGAGAGATAAAAGTGCTGGAGGGGGTGTAGAAGGGGGTAAAAAGACAGTAGTGAGGACGAGGACGAACGGGGGACAGGAAGAGAAAAAAAAAAGGTGAACTCTCGGCTATGCTAGTCGAGAGGAAAGAGGAGGGAGAGAGAGAGAGAGAGAGAGAGAGAGAGAGAGAGAGAGCAAAAAAAGCCCAAGAGCTGGCGAATTTATTAACTTTGAAAGCTGCCCCGCAGTGCCGCGAACGCTCTTTCGCTCGCTCGTGGCTTTTATGCGAGAGAAAAGAGAGAAATGGAGAGATGGAATGCCGGCGAAATCTCGATCGTCATTCGGAACAGAGCTCGTCTAGCGACTTATAATTTTATAAATTCTTTCAACTTTTCGTGACTCATCGATTTCTTCTCTCCTCCTCATTGGCCTTGCGCCGCGTGCAAGAAAAAGTGTTCGGAAAAAAAAAAAAAAAAAAAAAAAAAAATTCTCAATAAAACGTGATTGTCCGAATGAAATCGCGAGCAGTCGATCTCAATGGCATAAACCGGTCGGTATAGAGAGCCCAGACACATCAAGCGCTTGCGAGCATAGAAAGTATACGCTCTCCCGGCTTCTCGAATAAAGCTAAAGTAGGCGGCCACGCTGAGAACGGCTTACGAAGATCGAGCCACAAGCAATAGAGCAACCATTATCGGAGGTTTAACTGTCGGCAGGCCACAGGTCGTACGGACCCTCCTCTTGTCGGAAGGAAGGAAGGAAGGAAGGATCGGCCTCGAGAGCGTGGGTTTGAACGTCGAGGAGAGCGAGAGCACGGTAAACTGAGCAACCGTAAAGGGATCTCCTTGGATCATTGCGATCGGCCCGAGACAGCCATCAGCAGACCCAACCCCCCTATTGTCTGCTGTATACGCGAATACAATTTACTCGTGAAGCTAGATAAACCCGGGAACGCGTGAATGCAAATATACCGGTACAATATTGTACAAGTCACGATTGAACAATCTCGATGGAAGGAAACCAATCATAATAGCTTTCGCGTTACATATACGGTTACTGCGATCTACGGAACATAATCATATTTAAAAAGGTCTCCACTTGACAATGATATCCTACATGGTGCAGTTACGCTCCAAGGAGCCGTTAGTTTATCGTACATTCACTACATTTAAGTATATATAATAGCGAACCCGCAACTCCTCGATGTCTCCTTTCCATTGCTGAAATAGGAGTTGCGGTGATGTGTGCGGTCGCGCCCCATCGTTGAACAATCCCCCCAACGATAAGATATCATATCCGAGTGATCCCGATCCATTTCGAAGGACAAGCGAAGGATGTAACGAGAGAATGTCAGGGTGAACGAGGTGACTGCGGAAGAAACAAAGATGGAGAAGAAGAAGAAGAAAACGAGACTGCGACCATCCCGAGTCCGCGCTGTTGGAAGAAGGGTGGGTAGCTTTACGGGGAATAGGGAGTAAATGCTCCATGAATGAACGATGAGGCTCGAGGGCAAGCGATGGCCTTTTCAGGGAGTCTCAGCCGCCGCCCCCTCGTAGCTGCTGCCTAGACAACGAATCTTCGTCTTTGCCAGTTCCACTGGCGGCATCGCCGCCGTACATCGAATTCGAATCGGATTTTAACGTCGAGTCTGTGGGGCGACGATCCTTGAAACGCGAAAGGCTGCACGTGAAATCGCATCGGTATATCGGACGCGTTATCCATATTACATTCATTCCTCACCAATGGCGCGCTCATTTCTTCTCTCGGCGTTGCATTATTCTATTCCTTAACCCTTTCGAAAAATATTCTCCGATCGTTCTACTTTATCTTTCCCTCTGTACGAATGTGTCTTACGGCTAAAGGAGAGAAGGGTTGAGAGTGTGTACTGCCCGTTTCTCCTTTGGTAGTAACAACGAAGAATTATTGTCCGATTCCGCATCTGCGTCGACGCCACATCGTGATTCCGCTGACGCGTCGCGAGTCTCCTGATGGGATAACATTCTGCGCACAGTGAGCACAGCTCCGCTCGTCCGTTTGGGAATTTGAACGAAATAGAAAGAGATCGTATAGTACGAGAAGCCGGCAGGCAGTATAGTACGGCGCCATGAAAGATTCATGGCACGTTATCCGGTGAGCCGTCCAAGAAGCAGCGGGCACGTCAGAAAATGCCACGTTATGGTGCGGTATGTATGCGAACCAGAAACTCCCTACAGCTGAATTTTTTTTTCCTTCTTCCCCTTTGCTACTGCAGCTTCACGCTTTATCCATCGAATTTATAACACTCCCAATCGCTTTCCTTAAATTCGTATCCACGTACAGCGCTATGATACGCGAATTAGAGAGCAATCGATTTTTCTCACGAAAATTCGACGCGCGTTAACTACACTTTATTTCATCGACGAGCGTTGATTGACCGCAAACGGAAACGGAAACGACGAAGGCAACGCACAGGGGGAAAGAAAAAAAATAAAATAAGAGTTGCGAGAATAAGGAGGAAATCAGGGCTTCGGTCTCGAGCGAAAAATCCAGAGGGACAAGGATGGAAAACGGTAAGAGCTTCTCGAAGTCCCAAGGGCTCTTCCACGTCTCGATTCTGCTGGACGGTCGACGATTCGTTCCACACAGAGCCACACGTATACATCGGCAAACAGACACGCGCATACACATCAAAAGCACTATTCGTTCGTTCCCGTTGGAATTACGTGCCGGGGATCGCCAAAGCCCGAGATATCTCACGCGCACTCGACGAGTCTCGATATCCAAGGTGTGTGTGTGCGCTCTCGTACGAATTAGGGTGTAATCACGGAGAATCCGGAACGTGCCTGACCAGTTCTCGAAGTACCGAGAGAAGCTCCCTTCGCTTTTCTCGCATCTCTTATTTCGATGCCTACAGGAATTAACGAGCCCGCAATCGTTTCCGAACGATGATAATGCGGACTACCGAAATAGGGGGATGTCGACGCGATTGCGGAATCAGCACGCTTCGGAACGTTTTGTGAATAGTAATCGTAAAAAATGAATACCACGAAATCCATTGCCGGAAAATGTTTTTACGTCGAATTTTGTGCAAAATGTTAAGGGATGATTAATTAATTAATTTATTAAAATATTTTTAATAAATATAAAATATTATCGTTGCCGGAAGTATTGAAATTCCTAAATAATAGCTTATATATTATGATAATACGATATTATGCAGTTTCGATGTAATTTAATTGCATTATTAAAATGATTATAATCGGCTAACATGCGGGAATCTTCGTCCTCGATAAGGGGTTGGTAATTTAAGGAGGAAAGCCGAGTGTGCGGGAAGGAAAAACACGAATAGAGCTCATCGAAAATAAGCTCTAAATCAGGCTGTCGTTCCCTGTGGATGAGGAAAATCTGAGAGCAGAAGAGCGAGAGATAACGAAAAAAAAACTGAAAGGAAACTTGGGGGTGCAACAAAACGAGCGGAAAAAGCGAAGCGCGCGAGTAGCGGAGCTTGTGCGGTAGATAGCGAAGAGGTAGCGCCGCCCGGAGGGTTCCCACTTGGAGAGGCAGCGAGAAACGCTGGTGCACTTTTGCTCTTTATCTGCCTCTCGCTCTTCCTCTCTTTTCATCTCTTCTCGCGCAATCCGCATCGAAGCGAAAAATACGGTTTTTATCTTTAAAGAGGGCCCGGGTAATTGCGTAATTAATTACGGCTTTTATCCAACGACTCTCTGTATTTCTTTCTCCGGTGCTTCTGGAATCGAGATAGGAAAGCGCGTACGCCGCGGGGCAGATTGAGATCCTTTGGATGCTGGGTGATTGCACCATAGTTTACCTAAACCATATTTTCATCGACAGCGGGGTAAGCACTCTCGCGAGTCTCAAAGTCTCGTCGAACTTTTTGGCTTCGACGTTGATGGGACGGTATAAGAAAAAAAAAAGAAAAAAAAATGGTTTATCCAAAAAGTCGATGAGACGAGCAGTCGCAGCAGAAGCACAGTACAGAGAGCGTAGAGAAAACGGGTGGATGGGGAGGGAGGTAAGAGGAGAAAAAGATTTGGCGTTAAAAAACGCGAACGAGGCAGAGAAAAGGTAACTCCGCCCGAAGCGTATCCTACGAGTCTGAAATCTCAAGTAGATGGTGCTTTCTCTCAGCCAGTCACGGCTATCAGCGACCGAGCCTTTCCACTGCCTCGAGAAGCAGAAAAGAGTCAGCGCGCAGGATATTTTCAAGGATACCCCCTTCTCCTCGATCTCTCCGTTTGACTCTCAGCGATGGCGCGCTTATGTTCTCTTCGCTATGAGCAACACTTCGTTACTTCAACTTTTCTGTCTTTCTCGATCTTCCGCCAACCGCACCGAGCGCTATCTCGATATTTCTGCCTCGTCTTGTAAAGTTCGAAATTTCGAAGGGTTTGAATTTCGCGAGTCTCGAGACAGAGGTCTGCGAATGAGAATAAAGAGACTACCGGAAGAGTAAGTCGGGACCGACATATATTTTTCGGCATATCCACCCAGTAGAATTCGAGTAGAGAAGACAAGTAGAATAATTAGGAATGTAGACGTCCGTTACGATGGATTTTCTCTCATTCGATCTATGAACTCCATTCCTCTTTACCGACTGAATATCTTCTTTTTATTCACTCCCATTATCTCCGGCAAATCGGTGGTCGCAATAAAAAGAGACAAAAACCAGTTGAAAAGAGGAAAAGAGCCCGAAGAATTTCCTTCTCTCTGAGTGATATAATAAATTCCGTAAGGCCCCGCAACTCAAAGCCTCCGGAAGACGGGAGAATCGAAAATGGATCTCTTATCCGTTGGATCCATCGCTCTCGAAACTTGGCTCCCATTTAAAGTACAGTATGCAACGAAAGAAATTACGCTTCTCGAAAGTAAGTCTTCGTCTGTCACATCGATACAGACTGTCGCGAGAAGCTTTTCTTTATTCTCGATACTTCCTGATCGCCGTATAAATGCGATTCAATGCACTTTCCTTGAAGCGCAAATCTGTGCGCCATCCCCCTTTGCAAGCACCTGACCTACACAAGCCTATGTAACTGCCGCGATACGCAGGGGGCATATCCGCGGCACTGATATACATAAATATATACCGTGATGGAAGGGCGATACGGCGGCCTCGCGCCAGTCGTTTCAGCCAAAGCTCTCGCCTCTTCTTCCCGCACTACATCTTCAGCGGGAGACATGAAAAATGCATCCAACGGCCCTCGGAGGCACTTCGCCGTTCTAGAGAGTCCGCGTCGGCTACCGACTATCCCAACGACGCCAACCTGTCACCACTTTTCGGATCGGAAAGTTATACCTGGTCGCGCATAACTTTGCTACGCTATGCCGATGTTGTCTGGCTTCTGCATCCCCCTCGCTGCCTGACTGGCTGAACGCTCGGGTGTGATGCTGCGCTCGTTTCATCCCCCGCGGGGTGACGCGAATCTCCTCCCACCTTCCCCCGAAACCTTTCTATACCGCACTATCGTTCATCGGGATGTATAGTGATAGACACTCTGCCTTAACCTCTCCTCTATACTACGCTTCTAGCATGCATGTCATCCGGCAAATCTCTTGTCTATCTATCACTTAAGGGAAACATCAACTTTACAATGTTCCTATCGAATCCCGCGTGGTACTACAGCCAAATTATATTAAGCTTTACCGGGATATATTGCTATATAATATCGGTTCCGAGTTTAGAAACTCGAAGACGACGAAGGGGGTTCGTATACACGAGAAACCTGTCGAGGACGTTGCCGTCGAGAGTTTCCAAAGTTTTGCGGCAGTTCGTACCGGGATGAGAAAGCATCGACTCTCGATGGACTCACTCGTCGGTACTATCACGAAATTTTCGATAATTAGAGGGCTAATGGATAATCGAGAGGGCTGTTTTTTTTTTCTTTCTTTTTTTTTTTTTTGGGGCGGTGAATTAAGCGGCGGAGTTTTTCTCGTGTCGTCTAGACTATATCCTGCAGGAAGAAGAAACTGGCGAAGGGTGCTGTTACGACTGTGAATCACCTTATCGCACAGGGCAAAGTCCCTCCCTCGTCATCTCGTCTTATCCACGGATCGTCGGAGCTCTGGCGACGTTTAAAAGCCGGATTAGCCCGAGAAGTCGAATTGGCAGTAACGAAAGCGGACTTCCAAGTCTCTCTCTATCTCCAACCTCTCCCTCTGTCCATATCGCGACCCTCGTGACCTTTCTGGCACTGATAGAATTTACAGTTTACCCTCATGGGCAGCTTCCATCGAGTGGATAAAGTGGATGGTACTTTAGTTTCTCTAGTTATAGCAGACTAATGGACGGTCACGATCTGTTAGAATTTACAGTGTGACCGCGAAATTGTTCGCTAAAATTTCCGACAATCAAAGCGGTATTGTGACCCGGGGGTGGGATTCGCGGGAACGTGAAGATCGGAACGGAACACATTGCATATTGTTTCGAGCGGGAAACGTTCGCGATCACACACGTGTCACCCCCGTAATACATGGATACGCAATCGTATACGGTTGAACGGTTGCCCTCCCACCCCCTCCTGCTACCCCTCCCCCTCCGACCTGTGAGTACGCGCCAGTGCTTGGGATGCATGCATGAATTGCATTGGCGATAGCGAGCAGGGTGCAGCATGCAGCAGAGCCCGTACCACTACAAACTCGCTCGCGGCTCATACGTTTCCATCGTGCGTCGTTCGACGATAAATAAATCATAAGCCGCCAGCGAAGCGAAGCATTACGAAGCATTAAATAAATTAAAACCAATAACCCTTTCCCTGTAACCGTTTGCTATTTCCCTTTCCTCGTGGACCACTACCTCCCCCTTTTTCCCTAAAAACCCCTGTGGACCATTGGTTGACGTTAACACACCGGGCTGGCAGAGGCCACGGGGGAGATTTTCAAACCCATTCCCATTCCGGATCTAGTCGATAATATATACAGATAAAAATCCAAACGGATGTGAATGAACCAAATGAAAATATCCGTTCGGTTTTGTTCCCTCTGATCGTTACCAAGTTTCATGATTTTTTTTATCGCTTGTACATCGGTGTTTCAACGATTGGCGCATAAGGTCCGAAGAATCCTGTCAACACGAAGTTGAATCGATCTTCGCTCGTAACTTCGAAAGACTTTGCGGAAGTTCGAAGTTCTCTGAACATCAATTATCGCGATTCATTTGGCTCGTTTGTTATATCTGTTAGCAGCGGTTTTCCAACAATATTGAGTTTTACAAGTTGGTCTAAGTTTTTGCAGCGATCGCAACGGTATTAGTAACCCCAATGGAATAAAAGCTGAACGCGTGAGTTGTCATCATTCTCGTATTATTTGTACGGCGCACCAAATGCTATAAAGATTTGATCGGATTATACGGATATCAGGATTTATGTGTCACGTTACACAAAGAACGATAATGGATACGGAATAAGTGAATGTCCATACTACAATGAAGTAAATAAGCTGTTTAGTTGTGTTGAAGCGGAAGTAGGCATATCTTAATGCGCGGTCGCCTAGGGGAGTGTGAGTAATGGCCACCTAAGGATGCATTTTTCCAGGTATGATATTCAATTATGCAGAACAATTTCAAGAATCGGGTTGCCTGTCGTGTCAGCCACGTCAGTTGGAGGTGAATAAAAACACGCGTGGCGTTGCAACCCTCTAAGGAAATTCAACGGGGCGCCCACCCCTCGTATCTCGCGCTACAGCAAGGGTCATTGTTCCCACTGCTTCGACATACCCAACTTCGCAGGATAGTTCTGTACATGTTACAGTTACGATGACGAGTCAATGACAGACGTTGCACATGGACATTGTTTCCAGGATTCCAGCAACATTCGCCGGATTTGCAGGAATCGGCAAGTTACTCGACTTGGGGTCTCCGGTCATTGCACTTTGCCACTTCAGTATTATTGAACTGCGATTCATGTCGAAATACGACCACCGTGATAGCAGACCGTTATCCGCCACTTCTGCGCTTAGCCGGCAAGATTACGCGTTGGTACTATCTGATTGTTGCGAGTTTGCTAATTGGCGAATCGTACACAGCTCGTGACTCACTGGTGCGAGACATCAGTGAGTCACGTTGTAGTGGAGGGCGCCTGGCCCTTGGAGCCAGCGATCCCTTCGTGTTTGCACGCAAAGCTTCAATACTCTAGTAGTCGTAGGTGGTAGTAGTGCTGCTGGCAACAGCAGCAGCACCAACTAAAACCGCTTCAACAGCTTTTGCCGCTTTACTTATGTCTCCGGCCACTTCCACTTCAATTGCCAGCCCTCTTATTTCTGCATATGGTGCAAAATTACCGACGGCCCCTTGTTCGCCTTAGTTTGCCGTTGCATTAGAACAGCGAGTCGTTATAACGCATGAGGCATACCGGACGTCCTATGTGGGGTAGTCACGGGATTACCAGGAATTGGCGAAGGGCGAAAGGGGCGCGGTGTGTTTATAGTATGTATATCGGTGCATGATAAAAGCGGCAGTGCATTTTGCACCGGGTAAAAACATTCTGCGAACTACTTTTTTTGTATTTACATGTCACGCATTTGCATTCTGCTCGGAATATGATGGGTTGCATCACGCGCTCGTATGCGACATTAAGGTTTGTGATACATGGCTCTCGTTGTTTCGGCATTTGGACTGTTAACTAATATTGGCAAATGGAAAATTAACCCAGCGCGAGGTTATTTGCACGAAGTTGGAACGCCGAATGCTAGTGGGATGTCAAGGAAGCAGCAATTCGGGATCATTGCGCAGCAGCCAATCAGAAACTATGTCTGATTAAAGGCTCGCAGAGAGGGCTCATTAATCACCCTCGCCTATTGCCTCTTCCTCTGCTCACGATATGCAGAGCGTTGATCTTACAGAGGCTGAACGCTGCCCGTGGCTTTGGGAAAATTTAATCCGACAGGGGGTTGAGTCGATGAGGCTTGACTGCTAATTATGGTGTCGCGATATTTCTGTTTGTAAACAGACGTCGACGACTGTATAACGACGAATGGGAGTAATTTAGGTACTTCCTGAGTATCGTGTCTCCGCAGTCAAACGATTAAGCAACATTTGAATTTCTAACAAGAACCGCAATAACCGTTTTGACACATCAAACAGAAGACACAATAGCGAATGTACCGAGCAAATGCCGTATTTTACGTCAAGTGATTGGTGTTCCGGAACGGATGCGAAGTTGTAAACGTTTTCGAGCTTCAAGGACGGAAAGCGCGGGTAAAACTTTGAGAGAAATGAATATCTGATTTGATTACGGCGCTGTTATACCTTCAAGTAAAAACGGAGAGTCGAGAAGCGTCTCTGTGCAGTAAGAACAACGTTTGGACCGCGGTAAAGCTCACGAGTTAGCGAGACCAGGCTGCTGATTACTCGGTTCGATTTGCCGAGAGATGAGTCACCGCTAAATCCAAGAGACGGAACATTAATTAACCCCGCGCCGTAGCAGAAGTAGTAATTAGAGAAATGTTGCCCGAGAGGGGTAACTCTCTTCAACCGGCAGATCCTCTTTGGAGTTCAGAGTGTCTTGGTGGAGACGGAAAAGAGTGACCGAAAGCGACAGACAAGTGCGCGCGCGAGGCGCCCTCCCCGTTCGGTAGATGTTGATGCCGCATTTTCCAAACGAGCCTTCGGGTAAAACTTTGCTGAAGAAATTAGAATTCGGATTGGGAGCTCCGTTTCGAAACTTGGAATCTCTCTTTCTCATGATTATCCGCGCGTTCAGTTTGCACTCTTTCTATCCGACTTTGCTGACAAGTGAGCGACTCCACCTTTCCTTTCGCCCGATAGGCACTCTTCGCACAGCCGCATGCATATCTCCCTCGGGACACAGAACGAGATAAAGGGAAAATGACTGAGAGAAGGAGATGGAAGAAGTGTAGTAGAAACGCTGCTGCTGCGACGGCGAAAAATTAATTGTAGCAAAAGTATAAGAAGCATAAACTGGACGAGACGTCGGTTAGTGCCAAGTCATTTGGCGCTCTGGACTCTCGTTCGCAAGCCGAGGGAAGTGAAAGGGCGGGAAAAATAAGAAGACTCACGACGGCGGCGAGAGAGCAACGTGCTTACGAAAAATTAGCAATTCTAATATTTGTGCCCGTGGCGAGACAAATTTATTAATTAAGTCGAAGTGGTGGGAAATAGCGAGATTAAAACTGTGAGTAGGAGATATATCCAATGCGAAGCTAGCCGAGAGTCTGCGATACAGGAGTGCAACAAGGGATTCTTTCCGTTTATTTTCCCGGAATATTACGGGGACGCGGCGCTTGTGGATCGCCAGAAAAGGTACGATAAAGTGCTGGGAACACTGGGATGGATCTTAGCCTCGCAGGAACTGAAGGGGCGGGTAGGGGGAGGAAGGCGCAAGTCGAGTGGGTCTTGTCGTAGCGGCGCGCGCGAGTACGAGCTTCGGTAGCACACTGCTCAGCAAGAAACTTTTAATTCAGTAACTTCTGGATTAAATTATCACGCCGGGGATAGCGTGAGAGGCGGAGAAGAGTGGCAAGAAGCGAGACAAAACGGCGAGCCCAAGAAAAGTGAGACGACGATTGTCTCAGGAAAGATTAAGAAACGTAGTTTGAGGGCCGTGAGTTCGCGTCCAGCCTCTCCTCCATCCTTGCTCAGCCCGCTACGGAAAATTTCACTGCTGGCGCTTTGCACCGAGAAAGCTACCCCTCTCTACACTTTCTGCTTGGCTCTCTGCTGTGCTTTGCTTTGAAGAACCAACGGCACGCACCACCGAGGGATGTCCCGCTGTCTTTCCTCTTCTGCCTCTGGAGGCTTCACAGAGGGCTAAATCCTTTTTGCAAGAACGCTTCGCTCGGTTTAACTCTGCTAGAAACTATGAAAGTACCCTTCGTCTGTAGAGGTCGAATCTCTCTTTCCACTTTTTATCGTCCCTTTCCCTCGATTATATCATCGTATCTCTTCGTATTTATATCATTTTTTTTTCTCCCTTTCGGACGGCCATTTTACAAATTATTACACGCGAAAATGCACGTGCAAATTGAGATTGATCTCTCTTATACGCCCTCTATATAACGATAATGTTCGCTCTACCGATTATTCGAAATCGCGTTATAGTCGATTTACGATTGGTAATATTTCCGTTCGATTCCGTAAGCGCACTACGGCAATTTGTAATCCCCCTATTCGGTAATACGTTGAACGGCTCGTGGCCCGCGAGCGGAAACGTGGATGTTATTCCTGTTCGTATCACGGAATGAGAGGAGAAATAGCGGCTCAATGGGACTATCTATAGCATAGTCTGTCTCTCTAACTCCCAAATTTCTCCATATCCACTTTGCTGCATAGCAGAATCTAACGGCGGAACATCCTCGCCGGACGAATATATACATGGATAGGTAGAGGAAAATGTCGTCTAAAGAGTGAAAGAGGATCGAGAAAATAGTACACGGTTGAAAGACGGAACACTGGTGGGTTATGAGTGAGAGACCGAAGAAAAATAGACGGAAAAATAGAGAGAGGAACGTACAGAAGAGACTGAGCGAAAGAGAGGTTTACGAAGAGTCGTCGTAGCAGTAGCGGAGGGTTGCTGGTTGCTGCATCCAAAACAGGGATTTCAGACTAGTCCGGGCCACGCTTGACTGGATAAAATATCCTTCATTGCTATTCCCGGGGTTTCGAGGTTCCCGACTCGGGGATCTCTTCCTCCACAGTGAAGAAACGCGGCAGTGCTATACAGTAGAGTAGGATAGAGGAGAGAGAATCCAACCATTGGGTAACAGAGGACAGCTTGGCAGAAAAAGGACGTCGAATTCGGTAGGATGAGAACTCTCGTTCTCCTTCCTTTTTGGAGAAGAAAGAGGCAGAAGACAAGGTAGATGCCGAATAGAGGACGAGGCAACGAGAGTTTGGCGAAGCTTGCTAGAGTAAAGTATAGTGGATAAAGCGCAGCAGTGGTAGTGGTATAGAAGTGGATGTGGCAGCGATAGGAAACGCAAGAGTGTATACCATGGATAGACGGCAAGGAAGGTAGCAGGGCGTAGAGCAAGAGTACCTCCAATGCCGCTTCGGCACACGCTGGGCAAGAGAGCAAGGGTGCTGGGAAAAGGTCCTGCATTGCGACAACTAATGAACCATCTTGGAGCGGACCCCTGAAGTCCCGTGAGACGTGACGGCGCAATGCAGTCAACCAGTCTCCCTCGACTTTTTGCTCGGCTACGCCGTCCTTTCTCGCTACCACCGGCGGTTGTGGCAGAGAGCTGGAGGCGGTTACGACGATGAGGATGAGGACGACGTAGCCACTGCCACTCGTACCACGTTTTCAAGCCAACCTCACTCCCTTGCCTCCTTAACTCGTAGGGTTGGCCCTGGCTGCGGCATACGACAAGAGTGAGAAAGGTGCAAAAGAGAACCTGAGCGGATAAAGAAGAAAAAAATAGCCTTCGCCTCAGACGAAGGCTATTTTTTCCGCGAAGAGGACAACCTCCAGCTGACTCTCTCTTTCTCGACCCTTCATCTTTATACCTTCCACGCTGTTCCTGATGTTTGAATTTGAATTTTCTTCCCCAACGAATTCAACGGGCTCGTTGAAGCTTGACCCAGGATCGAAGGGGTGACAAAGTCAGGTTGTAAAAAGAAGAAGAGTAATAGAACAGAAAGAGAACTATCGATTGGGAGAGGGAAAATAAGTCGCCCACCCCGTTCCCTCCTTCCGATTCTTACTTTGATTCTCCTCATAAGTACGGGACGAGACAAGCTTTTCTATCGAACGTCTTCGCCACAATGTCTGCAACCCCTTTCCTTTCTCTTGTCCACTGTTTTGTGTGTTTTGTGTGTCTTTCTCCATTATGTCGGATCGTGTGACCCAACTCCACTTGGAATTGGAATTCAAACTGTCTGCACACCGGTTCACTCAAATTCGGAGGTTGAGAGTAGAAGCCAAAGCCTTCGTCAATGTATATAATCCACTGTCTCCTCTGTGCCGACACGGGAAGATCTTAAGGGACGAAAAGTCGAGAGAATGAGGGAGGACTTGCCGAGCAGTCTCGAACTGTACTATCCATTCTTTGCTGACCTCGGCAATAAAGGGGATTCGCGAATAGAGACGGGAGCACGAACCGCCGAGTCCTATGGTCTCTTCGAAAATCCTCGGATTGCTGCTCTTCCTCACATTTTCTCCTCGCTATTCCTCTACAACTGTTTTTCTTCGCTCTGTTCTTTAGTTCTTCCACTCTTCTGCTCTCACTCGCTCTCGTAATTGCGTTAAAGTGGACGAGGGTTGCACAAAACCACCCCACGCTATACGCGGAATAATAAATTCTCAGGGCGGTAACGAAAGTTAGGGATCTCGTTTTAGGGTCCGTTAGCGAGAGCCACAGCTTCTCTACCACCGCACAAGCACTATACCGTAGAAATCGTTCTTTTCTACTACATTGTATAACTAGACAGAGTGAAGGGAACGTGACCCGTAAGATCGTAAAAAAACGTACTATATACGTGTTCGGACGATCTAGTCGTCGCGATAAAGATTGGACGAAGCTCCGGAGGTGCGGCAGAAGAATTATCACCATGTCTGTGATATGTTCAGCGGCCATTATTATCATTTGGAATAGCGTTTATCAGTAAGCAGAAATAGGATCACCGGAACGAGCTTTTAAAACTGATATAACCATTTATGACGGATGTCGGAAGGTGCAATGATCAATGTAAAGCAAGATCAGTTAGCATTGTTTAAGCCGATTGACAACTATATCAACAAGATGAATGGGAGATAAAGTACAATAGTGTATTCTGTCTCGTTGGTCGTAACTGGAAACAGCTCGTGTACCGTATCTGCAACGGAACATTCCCGAGGTAGATTGAGCGCAGAATGTCGAATTCGCGAAGGGTAGAAAGCGGGTAAGCGAAGACGCGATCGGGAGGGGAGACAAACTTAGTTGAATATTGTTTCGTTGGGGGATTTGTGCTCGAGTGAGCGCAGCTGGCCGGTTTGCTGCTTCGATTCCTTATTACAGTATGCTATACATATACTGTATAGATATAGTTTATTATCACGGTGTATAACCAGCAATCGAATGGTACGCGGACGAAACGAGAGATGAGAATGGAATGAATCGAAGAGAAAATCGGTATGGGGCGACGAAGCGAGAGCCAAGAGATAAATAGAGACGAGGAGAAACGAGTTGACGGTGTACACAAAAGGGAGTTGCACGTTCCGCGAGTCATAGAGAAAACGAATGGAATATTGCTGAAGGTAGGAAAATACAAGGAGGGAAGATCCTGTCGTAAGAGAGCACACACCGGTCGAGAAAAGGAAACGAAAAAGTGGGAAAACGTCGGTTCACCGGGGTGAGAGAAACAATTCGAGGAATGTATTTCATAAAGCGAAATAGGGCGTTCCAAGCGTTCGTCCACTTTCAGTGTTTCTCCCGCTCTCGATCTCAAGTGGCTCGTATCTTCCACGAAATACCGACCGTTCCCCTTTTCTCTTTTATCCCATTTATTCCTCTTTGCACATGGAGGTTTCTCCGTTGAAGGTAAGTTTTTCAACAAATCAGTTACCATTTCTTATCGCATTATGATTCAAAGGACCTCGTCTTCAAAGGAAACGTGGGAATTATAATACTTATTCGCAGAAGAGTCGATTAAATCGTCGTTGGCCGCAAAACTGATGAATGTATATGTGAGTACCTTGCGGCGAACGCGGTGTGGCTTTCGCTCGCTCACTCGCTATGGTAGAGCTTCGGAGAGGCCGACGATTCAATCTAATCTCCGATCCGAGTTGGGAATCGTGCCTCGCGTCGATTGACCATCGAGGTCGTACCCGCCCGCGTGTGTACGTGTGTGTTCGTGAGTTTGGATGAGATCCTATCCGGTTCGATGCGGATAGCCTGCCCTCTGTGCCTGCACCCTCCGCACGGCTCATCAACTATCGAGCCACAATGGACGCTGGACGGCGTTATGGTTTTCCAGGACCTTGATGGTATCACGATATTCTATACCACTGACGATACACGTGGCTTCCATGACGCCTCACCGGCGATCTTTCGCTTCTCGCTTGTGTATGCGCCAAACGTCATTCACTACGTCTTTCACCGAATTTTCATGGTTAACCAATATATCGAGCATGAGGAAGGAAGACGGAAGGTGAAGTTGGTGCAAGTCGTTCACGACTCTCGATATCGACGGCAATTTCGACCCGCGGTTCAGAAACTTTTGATGGCTCAATCTTGGCCCACTCGCGTTCTAACTATACTCGCTGGACAGAGCGACCCACCAGCGGAAACTGCTCCGCGTGCTTAATGTCACCGGTGTACCGTTCTCACGAAACTGACACCAAAGCAAAAGAAAAAAAAAGTTCCTGCAGCTATTCGCGAGCACGTGCTTCCAGAGCCTAATATGTTTCGTGTATCCCAGCAGCTCGTGCTTGCGCCGCATACTAGTTGGACGTTTTCATTCCTTTCCCCACCCCCTCAACTCGTCGCGAAATCTCCGGGAGCGTTCCCTGTCTACGAGGGAAGTGCTCGATCCCAATTCTACTTTCATAAGTTTCGTAAAGTTCCAGCCAAGTCGTCCGGAGCAGTGTCGTCTAATAGGTTAGCCAAGTGTAACGCAGCCCTCAGTTTTCTTCTACTGCAAACACGTACTACGTCTAGTAGTTTGCTCCTCATTCGGTTCTTTCTTGTTTCTCATATTCTCAACCACTGTCTTGCCTATAATCCGTGTGGGGCAGTATAATGATCAAATTCTGTTTACCTCGATTGTGGATGAAATCGATTCAACTAGAAGCTCTGCAAATGGCTGAAACTAACATCGTGACGGCAAGAACACTTAGCATGCCGTATCTTTGAAATTGCCATTGTGGTAGCAGAACCCGGATGAGCTGAAATGTCGGGATCCGGTTGCGTGGAAGGAAGTATCACGATCATGTGATGACTTGCTTTGGAGGCAATGATTCCATTAATCAATAGAGCATGTTGAACGCGTTTTTATCCG
This sequence comes from Cryptus viduatorius, assembly GCA_964006125.1. Classification (NCBI taxonomy): domain Eukaryota; kingdom Metazoa; phylum Arthropoda; class Insecta; order Hymenoptera; family Ichneumonidae; genus Cryptus; species Cryptus viduatorius. The sequence continues at coordinate 10,351,307 of OZ023223.1, forward strand.
GACAGCATGCTATTAGGACTTGAGCTTTGATCTATTGCATCAAAAGATGCAATCCCCATGTCTCACGTTAAACTGATTCTCAATGCTGTAACTGCGCTAACTGTAATAAGCGTATAGTACTGAACGATTCAATTTCGTTATTGAGCTTGCGATGGTTTATAGTCAAGTCTTCACAGACATCTCGGAGGTCGTTGGGGACGTTCTCAAACATGAGAACGGGCAGATCGGAAAAGGAAGGGAACAACGAGGACTCTTTAATGCTGCCAATTATCGAAGCTGAGCAAAGGGAGGAAGCCGCAGATTTTTTTTGTCCTCGGATGTCCGTTATCTCCGGCATCGTGTCTCTCTCTCTCAGTTAAAAATCTATTGATCTCCCGTTTCCTCTGAATTTATATAACCTTCTTTATCTGACTCATTGAAGAGTGATTATAGAGTATGAATTTGTTCGCTTCCTTTATTTCCATTCTCGTTTCGTACCGCTGAACCATTCCTCTTCAGACCTCTTCACTCCATTTGTATCCACAGCGCAAAGTATCGTCAGCACTTGCTGCCCGATAGCTTTGCACAATATTGATTCAATAACAGCTGAATTCTTCGGAGTTGAAATGCGGTACGAGAGAAAGGGATGAAAGGGGGTAAGAGACGACAAGAAGCGCGAAGCGAAACGTGAGTTTTCTGGAACTGGTTGTACCGGAAAACAGCATCATGAAAAAGAGAGAGGGAGATAAGAGACGACGGAAGAGATGTCGAGAACGAAGAGGATCCCCTTGCCCCTCACCAGAAGAGGAAGAAGTGAAAGCGAAAGATTGGTGCGCACCGCCCGGCTGTGTTGTAAGAGAGAAGGTGGAAGCTGACAGGCGGTAGAAGTTGCGGTGCCGGAGGTCGAAGGTGCTTGTGGTGGCAACCCTGCAGAAACTCTGCTAGCAGAGAGAAACAGCAGCAACAACAGCAGAAGCAACGACAACGATGCTCCCAGTAGTAGTAGCGATGGGAGTGCGGCTATGGGCTACGGGCGCAAGGGCGTGGTATTCCGGCTTCATTTCATCCTTTATGCCGCGCAGCACAAGTCGCCGAGGGTTGGGAAAAGGATTCAAGGCGAGCGCGGGAGGGGGGCTTGAAGTGGAGGCACGCTGAATTACAACCCCTTGTGAGATACCACAGAATGCAAGCTTAAAATTATACGGGCGTCAGTCGTTTCTCCCTTCCTCCCTCTTCATCGGAGTTTCTCGCTTACTCTCAAGCAGTTTCCCCAATCATGGCCCCAGTTCATTCTCTCCCTCTCTCTCTCTCTCGTATACTTGAGAAGATAGTACCGACGCTACCTTGGCACGGTGTTTAACAAACGAGCAGAGAGTTATAGGAACGCCGGACTCAAAATTGTGGCTATTATCGTCTGCACAGTGTACGGACAATCGACCTTCTTCTTGAATTCGTCATTACGGCTTGTCTAATAAAATCACTGTCCATTACATGTAATTTTCCAATTCGTTGATTATAATCTCGTGAGCAAGGTCTACAAGAAAATTCTTTGGCGTCTGAAAAATTGAAGTTTCATCGTCGTTTGTCCGTAGCGACGACATGATCGCGCACGACCATTCTTCGCCAGTTTACGAGGTCTTAAACATCCAATTAAGATACCTATAAAGCTTAGCCGCGTGCTTGGTAACCCTTCGCTCGAACGACCGAACGACGGGGCGTTTCACACTTTTACGTTCGCAGACTCTCGAAGAAAAAAATCTTAAGAGCTATAGCCGAGAGCCTGACTCGACTTTCACTTGATCTTTGGACGTGGATACGACAAGTCGGCCATAATTCCCCCAACAAAGAATCTATCCTCGATTTGCGTGGCCGTATCAAGCGAAGATAACAGAAATGGGCAGAAACTAAGCGTGCAAATGCGGAGAGCGAGAACCACAGTGTGCGATGAGGTAAACGAAGTGGATGCACTGGATATGGTGGTAGAAGAGCATGGAGTTTGAGTAGAAGTTAATCTTCTCGGTCCACTAGAAGCTCGGGAATCTACCAATTAGTTCGTATCCAGTGCATTGTCTCACTCTCTGCTACTGTTAGTTCTGCAATGGCCTCGAGACCACCTCCAGCCATGTTCTCTCAACCCTTCAAGCCTTAACACAATCGCCCTCGTATTTCAGAGCAGTTTATTCCATCTCTGTCTCTGCCACGTGCAGGTAGCTTTCGGGCGACGCGAAAGGAACGTTTCATCGCGTTACGAGACAAGGAGGAGGTACTGCTACAGGTATCATGCTACGCTACAAAACGTTGTGCTACTCGGTGAATAGCAGGGATGATCGAAATACTATACCCTGTTGTTAACCCAGTAAACGTGTAAACCGAAAGACGTGTAACATGTCCTCTTTTTCATACGGATAAGAAGTCTAGCAGCACGTTCATAGTTATGTAAACAGGTATACCTGCATGTCGACTCTTCGCGAGTCCCGCACCGTTACCCTCGACTATGGTATTGGATCCCTGTGCCTCGATGTTTTATGTAAACAATACATATAGTGAACGCGTTCATGCGATTTGACGGATCATTTGAAAAGGATAAAGATCTTTTCTCTCTCATCGTGTGCCCCGGCACGTGTCAAAGAAAAAGCGAGGTTGATGGGTCTATGGTTGAGCCTATGAGAACGAGATTCACGACCCCTCTCGACTTCTAGATCCCGTCTTTTCAAGCGCACGCATCGTCTAAAACCTATATATCCCAAACCGCAGACGCATGACCACCATTCGTTTGTTTGGTAAAGAGATTCTTGTTTACACGAAGACTTTTCGGCTTCCCGACGGTATTAGACCGCGATGATCAAACCTTCAAGGTACAACCTCCCCGTACGCCTCTCAATTCCTATACCTGACACACAACAGGTCATTTCGTGGAAGAGACAAAGGTCGAGGTTGGTATGGAAAGAAGGTAAAAAAGAGGTACACACGACGCGAAGCAAGTAAAAAAAAACTTTACGCACCTAAAGGGAAGGATAAAAAAAAACAAAACGAACCGGAGATCTACCCACGGTCGTTGCTCAAGCGGTCTTCAACGAAGAGCCACGACTTTTTCCACAACGCTACTGCGTTCTCGTCGCATTTCCTTTTCTCTTTCTCTTATTTTTTCCGTGACACAGGGGAGCAAGCCTTGTCCGTTAAGTGAGGCGGACTCTAACGGATATCATTGCCATGAAAAAGTACTCCGGTTTAAGCCGGTACCGCTTCTTTCTTCTCCCTGTCCCTGTCGCTCTCTTTACCACAGAATTATTCATTATTATCCTGGTCGTCCTTCTACGCAAGGAATGAACCTACTCTCGTCCTCGTCACTTTTATACTTTCCTCTTCGAGAGTCAGCGTAATTTCTACCTCGTCACTTCCTCGGTCGTTCAACCCTCATACTTTGTGACTCGACTTTATCCAGACTCCTCTCTTCATCTTCGCCTTTCCAGCATCTCTGCCCCTCTTCTCCTCAAAATATCTCCTCTACTTCTCCTTTACCTTCCCAATCTTCACCGTCCTAACCAGCCGCTTATATCTCTCCCTTGGCTTCTTCACTTCTCGCTCTTTTATTCCGTCGAAAGTTGGACGTACACGGATAAAGGTGGACTCCCATAGGCCATCGGCGAAAGTGCGAGAGAATCCACCACCGAGCCGAGTTTGCAAAAAAGTTGAACGGTTAAATATTCATGCGGGGAGCCGTTGAGGCTGTCGTGGAAACAGTAGGCAAACCGCGAACCCTTCGACTGAGTTATATGGATGCCAGAGCGCGCACAGCGAAGAGATGGAAATGAATGAGAAGGTGAAACATAACAGAACTAAATTGAAAAATAAAAATAAAAACAACCGTAGCAAATGCTGATAACAAAACAGAAGAGCGAGAAGGAAGTCCATGTATGATGAAAATGAGAAGGAAATAATAATAAACGAAAAAAACAATAAGCGATTGGACCTCAACCCTCAATCGTCCGAATGCCATCGAAATACATGATCCCCTGTACGTCACAGCGGTCTATTATTCTTCTCAATTGCGTCACTCACGACTGTTGCCGATTCAAAATCGTTAATTTGTCCGAATAAACGTTTTTACGCGAAAAATATTTCGTTACGAACGGATATTCCGTCACTCGAACGTCATTGCTCGTGGTGTAGAAGTGATTTTTGGTGTATAGCAGACATACCGGCAAATACGCTTGTTTGACATAGAACGGACCGTTCCAAAAACGTTTTCTGACGACCAGAGGTCGAATCGTTTTGGTCTAAACGCGCCTTTCAACCGGCGCGGAAGCAGGTGTGTTCGATTCCGCAGGTGCATTGTTTCTGCGTCGCGTGAACATGTGCTCTCGCAGTCGGCGCATGGATCGCTGCGTCTACAATCCTAGAAAGCGGCGGTACGATCGCAAAAACGAGACGAAAAATAAAAATGAAATTTTTGGCTGTTGCCGATCTGCGTCTCTATGGGATATCGAAGTGGTTCTTCCCAATCGAATGTTCACGTGGCAAGTGGCAATTCTGTATACGATGCGCTATTGCTCCACCGATGCAGAGCTGTAACGGCCCGCAGAATTTGCAAAGGTTCGATGTGCCGGTTGTTGGAACGACGAGACGATTCACGGATACATGGAATCTATAGCACCAACGTATAGAACAACGATGGACATAGACATAGGAGTTGTTTCCATCCAAACGGGACGGGATTCCGGGCGAAGATATAGACACGTGGAAATGTACTGCTCTTCCCTGCCGCACACACACACATCCGCACACTTGCGCGCATACGAGAAAAAGAGAATTCACATACGACAGAGCGGAGAGAGGACCAGAAAGACATTGGTATTACAGTGACAAACAAAATATCGTGCCAGCGTAACGGGACACGGAGGGGGATGACGTGGACGAGAAAGAGGTATGAGGCAGCAGGCAGTCAGGCAGAGAGGGTCGTCCCCGAACCAGGAAAACTCAACCGAGCGGTCGAGCAAACAATGACGTCGAAGCGGTATTGTTCTCCAAGTAATTGAATCCAGCAGCCTATGCCCCACCCAGCCGCCGGTTTTATTCTCTCATTCTCCTACTCTCTTATCCTCTCAACTTCTTCCTATTCCCTCTATTCTCCTTCTATTCTAGACACGCTTCTTCTCTCGGTTTGAATCTTTACAACCCTGAAGCCCTCTGTATTACTTCGATGCTATTTTTTTTATACCTCATTTCTTCGTTGTATCATTATTCGGCCATTTCGAATACTTCGGAGGAGAACATTTTTTCATCGTTTCAAATAGTTGCGCGACGAGCTTCGCAAATTTTAACGAAGAACAGACCCGGGCCAATGTCCAAGAAAAGGGGAAAGATTGACGGATTTTTCTGCCACGATCACGGAAAACGAGCTTTTCGGAATTATTTCCCAAGGAAGAAGTTCTATATACATATATATACGAAAGCGTAATTTCGCAGATGAGATAGTTACCAGACGAGACTCCGGAGTGCAGACCGGGCACGTTTTTCGCGAGAGGGTTTAGGAAGAAAACGTGCTCTGGCTCTAGCACGGTGCGGACTTTCCTGTACGACGAGTAGATGAAAAGAGAAAAAGAACACAAGGAAGAAAAGTTTTCCCGGGCCTCACCGCACCCCCGGCGCGCGCGGGGGTGGCGTCTCCTTCGTTGGAGGTAACGGGGAGAGAAATGAGTGGCCCAAACGTAACTTGGAAACGAAGTGGAGCGTCCGGGCAACGAAGTTTGGAAACAAAGAGTGGAGGAATCGGGAGAGAGAATAGGAACTTATGCTGCTCGCGCGCGCGGCCCTCCTCCCCAGCAGGTAAGTTTGAGATTTTATTCGGTCCAAGAGAAGCTTTGTCACTCGTTTCTTCGAGGAAGTAACGCTTACACGAGTATGGAGAGTATAGGAACAATCGACATAGAGGACTACTTGAAATAACGAATTCGAAGAGATCGCGTAAAAGAATAAATTAATATATAGCCGCTTCTAGAAAGTTCTAACTTCATTCGTTCCGGTTAATTTTCGCTCTCGGGAACTATGCGTCGAGTATCGTTCACGATTGATCGTTATTGTTACCGAGTTACGTCATAGGGGCGCAATGGGGCGCGCCTTTGTATGCCGATAATTAAACAGTTATGCATCGACGGGGAAAATCAAGCGACGGACATCGTGTGTAGGTGTATAGGTTATGTTAGAGTAACATTGGCAGGGCGGGTCAACCGGGTGAGCGTTCGGGTGCACATACATCCAAATCGGAGTTTCTACGGCAGAACACGTCCGTACAAAGCATACGAATGGCAAACAGAAATGAATTTGGACTCACGGCCTACAGGGTCGCGTAAGTTTTGCTCGAACGGTAGGGTTCTCTTTGCTTGCCAAGGGTGTGTATAACACTGGAGGGGGGGGGGGGGAGGGGGGCGCATGTTCGTTCTTTCGTTTGCGTACAGTGTACGTGCCATGCGAAACAGTGGAGGGTATGAGAGTACAATGTAGAGAAGGACATGAAAACCCAATGAGCGCCGAAGGAAAGAGCGAGAGGAGCGTAAAAGTTTGCGTTCACTCGACTATCGAATTTCACTGTCCACTCGTGGCCCCGGCTACGCGGCCGAGTTGTAGGAACGAAACCCGAGGGCTTTCTCCGCGCTCGTTGCTGACCGTGAACCCTCGTACCCCGAACAGTAGGATCCACACATCAGCGAGCCGACTTATGCAGTAGTAAACGTATAGCGAAACTATACACGAGAACTCGTGCGAGCGCCCGTCGCTCGATCGGTGCCGGGTAGCAACAACGATCAGCGACGAGGGGTCGTCGATCGCTTTACGAGAGTTTTATGCCGAAACTATATCGTCCGTGATAATGCTTCTCTACTGGCAAAGGGGTTGGAGGATAGTGCGGTGGAGAGTCGATCCCGCTGCAAACGCTTCGTCGTTTTCAACCCCTTTCACCCCCTATACCGTCCACCCCACCCGTACTTTCGTTATTTTATGTGTACGTACTATCGCTCTGTACGTAAATTATCCCAACTTCTCGTCTTTCGCGCGCCTATCGTCATTTATATTTCAAAATTTATTTTCTACTTACGATGTAATGCTTATCGCGCGGAACGTCTTTGTAAGATATCTTTCGTGAAACTCACCTGAAACGAGAAAAAAAGACAAAACAAATCAGTTTGTTAAATTTACAAACAAAATTAAAAATATCGGCATTAATATGCATAACAAAGTGTAATTCTGTTATAATGTAAGTTGTAATTGTCGACACTTGTAGGCAGACAATTTGTAATCAATTTGAATTTATCAAAGTATCATGCGACGGTGTTGCATCAGTGTTTCACGAGTCGGTGTCGAGAGTTTCGGAAACACCCTTCGCGCTAATATCCCATCTCCATTGGGGGGTTGGAAGATGCGAGTATAAGATCCGAAGGGGGTGAGACGTTGTACGGTTATCAAAGGTTTGCAAGGGCAGCGGTAGCGCGCGTTTCGCCGCTCTCAGTTGCCATATACATCTATATAATATATATATCTATATATATACGCCACGGACATAGCACCTACATACGTATAATATACTGTATATAGTATGAACCTTTGCAAGTTTGCGTTAAAGGTCTTAAAGGTGTCTCGTGCTGCACGCGAAATTCTCAAGTTATGATTTAGTATCCGGAGGGCGTGCCGAGGCGAGAGGACTCCCTCCTCATTCGAAGATGCGAAGCAGAGCGAGACTCGGTCGGGGGAGAGGTGCATGAGGTACGAGGAGAGTCGGAGAGGCGCCTCAAGCGAGAGGGTTAGAGATACGGAGAAAGATCGAGAAAGCGAAGTAAGCAGGAAAGAGAAAGAGAAATGGGATGGAACGGGGGGGAGGGTTACAGAAATTGGAGAAGGCGCGGGAAAGCAGTAGATCGAGAGAGACGTAGTAGGTACGAGAGGAAAAGCAAGAGAGGGTAGTAGGAGTAACTTCCTAACAAGGCGGTTAGTTGCGGCTTAGCGACGCTATGAACGGGAAATATTGCCGGAGCCACCCGACGGGGGATCCTGTTTTCGGTCTCGTATTATATATATTATCGCATATAATACCTAAATACAGAGAGAGCGAGAGAGAGAAGTAGGTATCGGGGGTGGAAAGTAGGGGAAACCGGCGTGCAGTTACCGATATTTCACCGATAAGCGACTGGCTGCCCAAGTCCCACCGAGTTGGGCACAGAGGGATGGTGCAGAAACGAGGAGGAGTGGAGAACGCCACCAACCCAATTGCTATGGTAAACGCGTATACTATATAGGCTATCGGGGAGTTAGTATATATATATGCAGTACGATAGAGGCGCACCCGTTCACTCGCACGGGGTTAAATTAGTCCAGAAGCTTTCTCCGGCCCTCTCGAAACTACCTCGGTCGCTCGGTAATTCGAGAGGCCGAACGAGAGCTTGCGAACGGCCCGAGCAGCACATAGCGCACCACATACACTCTTGGAACCCTTTGGCTAGCCACTCCGCTCCATCGTTATAATACGTCCATACATTCATACGTCCAGCATATATATTTCTAAAGCTTGCCGGGCGGTCCTCTCCGAGGCTCGGGATCCGTTGTCTTTGCATTGTCTTCGATGAAGCTGCGCGATTGTCAAAACTTTTCACCCCCCAACCCCCTTTCGAAAAGGACACGGTGAAAGGAAACAGACGAGAAAAAAAAATGTGAATGAAAAAAAAAAAAAAAAAAAAAAAAACCGGGAAGACTAGAAAAATTCTCTTCCGACTCATTGTTCCCATTCAACTTCGAGTAGTTCGAAAACTCAGTGACGAGAGGATACCGGAGACGAAAATTCCCAACGGTATCTTCTCCTCCGTTGTATTCGTAACGTTTTGCTGAAATACACGCGCACCATTCTTCGGAATTTTATCGATGGTATTAATTTCGATGGGTCGCCGAAAGAATGTGGAAGATAGTGGGAGGATTCGCGAGAGCGGGAGTCCATATAACGGGGATATTTTATTGCTCACGTGTGATAGTACGTACTTCGTACTATTGTTTACATGGCTTGTGTGCCACAGCGCGTTGTACCCCTTCGCGTATATATCGGCGCTCGTAACTTGATTCCGGCAACGCTTACTGTTTCGATCGAATTCTCTCGCAGCCTTCGTCATACCCTTTGTCTTTACTTGTATATATCTCGCTCCGGCAATCGTTAAGTCGATAAAACGAGACGTATTTCGCTCAATAAATTCTAAAACCGAGTGTAAACCCGCGCGGCATGGAGCGAGTAGAACTACGCGAGGGAGGATAGCAGCAGCAGAGAGGAGTGAGATCGTTGAGTTTCGCGGTCCTCCTGCGAGCTCCGGCACACCGTTTGTCGTATTCGAGTGTAATTTCCCCCGAGGTATATAGTATATACCGGGGCGTCGGTGAGACGAGATGCGGGGGGAGGGGGAGGGGGAGGGTTCGCTGCGAAATTTCGCCGAGGTTACCGAAGGCAAAGTAGCGAGAGCGAGAAAGAGAGATAGGAAAAGCTTCGATTGAATCGGAACCAACCTTCGCGTTCTTCTCGCCACGGCTCGTCCAATTATTTCTGACGCTCCACTATGCGCGCGATCGGCCCCGGCAATTAACGCTACGAGGGCTTGTCTTCCTCACCGTTAACCTCGGGGCATCGATCGTGCCTCTTGCCGCACCTCTCTCCGACTCGTTTCACTATGGTTCGGCGAGTTCACCAAGCCTCAAGCCCGAGAAACGATCAACCTCTCTCACGTCTACTGCCACAGCAGCTCCTTCTTTGCTCCCCCGGTAGAGTCCATTGACTTCTTCCGTCGAGAAAATTTCGATTCATTAATGAAAATCTTCGGACGAAGATAAAACGACGAGACACATAATCGAGGCGAGTCATCGAGTCATTATAATGACGGGGCATTCGGAGATTTGTCAGTAAATACACACTGAGCGAAAAAACGATCGATTTACGTATAATGGAATAATCGTCACAGTAAGAAAAAAAAAAAATTACCCAACAGAAAGTGTGTTCCCTTAACTATTTCTTCCGATAAAACAGAAATCGCCACCCGCAAATGCCGATTTAGTTAACGCAACCGATTTTATTTCTCACTGCCGAATCGTAAAACATCGCGATTTAATTTTTGTCAAATCGCCATTTTGTTTTTTTTGCCAATACGAATGAAAGAGAATCCGATGTTTCGGAAAAGACGAAAACAATTTATCATCGTGAAAGATCGAAAGATGAAACAAGGGAAATTATTAATTCAACCTTCAAGGCGATCATTCGATAGAAGTTTGCCAGCGAAAAACATTTCTGCTTTCAGCTTCTTTGCTATATGCCGGCGTACATATGTACACGAGAAACACAGCAGTTCAGCTACGATTCAACGTCGAATTCCGGATTTTTTCGCTTTTTTTTATTTATTTATTTACAGGAGTACGGGAGAGGTCGGGCACCCTTAGCCTTCCCGGTGATACGGGGCCCTATGTAGGAACGCGTCGCGTGAGGTACCCCACCGTAGCGCAGCCTGACTCGCTTATATTTTATTCATCCCCTATTGAATTCGGGCTCAATCTCGCGAGAGTGTCTCTCGACGGCGAGACCTCGCTTTCTCCTTATTCGAGTTTTCTCCTTCTTCCTCGAGACTCTTTCCCTTATGTCTCGGTACTCTCAAGGAGAGTTTCTTCCTCCCCGTCAGCGAGGCTTATTCGTTGGTCACCGAGCGCCGTATTTGCCAATCTCAGCGCCTTTTTTTTTTATACTTTCCTCACTGGCTACTCGACTGGTCAGTTACCACTGGCAAATTAAATGCAATGGATGGAGAAGGAAGTATTGCCGCGAAAAGCTCGCGCAACTGCGTCGGAAGGACCCGAGGGAAATATGGGTTTCAATTCAATTCGAAACAAATTCACGATCTTTTCTACAATAAAATCATTTTTTTTTTCAACATTTTCAATACTTTTCGCGTTTGTCAGCAAGCGGAGTTGGCAACGAGAAAAGACAATAGAAATAAAAAAAAAAGGAGCGTAAGCAAGAAAATTCTCGAGGAGATCTTGTTCTTTCAATATAAGAAGTTAACTCTTTCGGATACTTGGAAGGAGTCGACTTCTTGAATATCTCATGAAGTCAGCATGGGTTTTCTCTTGCCAGTCTCACTGACTCGACTGCATCAAGGTGTCTAAGGGAGAGGAAGGCAGAGAGGGAGGGAGGGAAGCAGGGAGGAGGGAGCGCAGACTCTTGTAGAGGGTTGCCGGCTGACTGAAGACGGAGAGGCAAGGGTAGCGTTTCTCAATATTTAATAGAGTCTGGTTGGAAGTGCTGCCTCGACACTTCTGAAATTGCACGACGAGTTTTCGCGAGAGAGTGAGATAGGAAGAGGTCTACGCCGAGAGATGACGTCTCGACTGAACGACCCATAGTACGTAGTAGTGGTAGTAGACGCGCGGATAAAATGGTGAGGGAGGGGGTGACAACGAGCCGTTGCACTGACTGGCTGACTGCTGGAAGGCTAAGAACGAATCACTCGTCGTTGTCTAACTTTAATTCCAAGAGAAGGTGAAGAGAATTCGTTGAGTTTCGCAGACGCGCGCCGTTCAAGTATTCATCGTCGGATGATTTCACGGAAATTTAACGCGCTTTCATTGTTGATAATTTAAATTTTTCCGGTATACGAACGAGTAAGTTGAAGAGATTCTCTTAGGGGATGCGATAGGAAAAGGATATGACAAAAAAATCTGCGAAAAGAGAACGAGCCGAACGAAGGAGAGAGGCGGATGAAGAAACGGTGGGTTAGCGTGGACTTAAAGGGGATGAATTCCAAAAGAGATGTGCTTTTAATTACGTTAACGCCGGTGTCCGATTAAATGAAGGTAAAGGAGAGAGCCAAACTCGAGCGGCAAGCGGCGTAGCACACGGGGTAAATTTAATTATAGGACTCTGGGTTAGAACACGGGGTGCGTTCGGGGAGGTGAATAGGTAGATACCACTGCTGGCTGGTGCGGATGTGGAGCTCGGAAAGGCATCAAGGTCCTTTCTCTGGAGCCTCTGCTCCGGAGGATGTCGAGGACTGCTGGGTGCGATGGAAGAAGGTGGAAGAAGAGAGGAAAGGGAGGTTGAGAAGGGGAGGGAGGGAGGGAGCATGCCGTAGACGCAAGGAAAATCCAACTATTTATATGACGGCAGTTTGTTTAGGTCGCTTAATAATGGGACAGAAGGGGGTCGTTGTAATTAAGGGAAGCGTGGATTCCGTGTTACTATATAGGTACCGTGAACATATTTCTCAGTTGTTCGCCCTCATTCCCTATCTCGCTTGTTCTCTCCTGCCTCACCGTACAACGACTCTGATCCCCGACGAGAATATCGTATCGGCTTTAGCGAGTTCTTACACAGGCTTCACCGCTCGTATACCCACCCAACCCCTTTGCATATTTGTCATAGAGGATAGTACTTAGCAGAAAGCTAATAATTCACGCGAATTCAGATCTCCGCTATGTACGCGCGATGTAAAGCTTTTGATGCTAAAGTTTTACGCGACGGAGAATCGGATCGTAAAAAAAAAAAAAAAAAAAAATTATACAGCTACCCACGCAGTTTTTCTACATTGTTGGAGTACTATACACAGCTTCGAGTAAGAGAAGCGTCGCGCTCGACTTTACTAGCGTCGACATGACGGCCATATCCGGGGATTACTCCAAAGTCATCCACCCCCCACGCGGCAGTGCTTTCCTAGTTGCCGAAGCCAACACCGAGACCGTCGCGACGCGACGCGACTTGTGTGTTCCTATCGCAAACGACGAGGAGGCGAACTAACTACACCGACAATTTTCCCCCCCGACTTGATCGCATAGCTTAAGGTATACTCGTTCGCCGAACCGTGAATCCGTGGGCGAAGCTTACTTGCCACTCCCGCGTGTTTGGTACCAACCGATCGCGCGCGGGTGCGAGAAAGAGAGCGCAGCAGGATTCCGGATATCATTGTATTAGTTTGTTGTACACAATGTAAAATACAGTGTACACTATTTCACGGATAGTTTCGTAATGCTTTGTGACTCTTGGCTACGATCGCCATGAGCTCGTATCAGATGTCGGATTTATATATACGACAGTCCGCGATCCCGATATACCTATTGCAAAGATGCCAAAGCCGTCGGTGACGCGTTCGCGTAATTTCAAAAGTATTACGCAACGTCATTTAATCTCATTCATCAACTGCGTAATAGGGCTCGTCGAGGAACGAGCGAAATGAAAGAAAAATTTATTCCCCGCACTAAAATCTCGTACTTCTCGATCGCGATAACACGCCAAAGTTGATTATTACGAACGAGAAGCAATTTGAATGCCAGATATTTCGAAATAACAATGAAAGAATTGAACGTCGCAACTGAAACGATTGCGTCACTACACGGAAAGTCGATTCCCTGGGTTCTGGTTAGCGAGTTAGAACTCGAGCGCTGTACAACGTCTGATTCATCGAACGCGCGCGTTCGACCTCGGATTTTGTACGTAACAAAACTGTCGATTCGTAACGAGAGAATCGAGAGATACCGAACACCTATATTTTCCGATAAATTGATAGATCGCGTTGCAATAATTACGAACAAGTTGTACTCTCGATACGACATTACGATTTTAGAAAACATTTTCACAGACAATGAATACGAAACGTGAAAAAAAAAAAAAAAAAAATGGCGCAATTGATTTTTTTTGTCCACGTGACCTCGCGGGGGTTGGGAAAACAAGTCGGGCGATAAAACAGCCTGTAAATAATCCAAGTGAAGCGCGCGTTCGCGTCGGCAACACAAGCGGATATCCAGACACACGGAGAATTCTCGGGGAAAGTGCAGATATCGCTCGATTCCGTGAATGCACAACCGTCCCGGTAATTACGAAAACGCCCGCCGGGAGCACACGAAATCAGTATGGTATAGCAGGCGCGGTCCGGAGGTGTATAGCCGGGGAAACTGGCGGCCGGCCGCGTGTAAACCATCCCTATTCTGGCGCGCAATTGTTAACGTATATACATACATATACACAGAAACGAGAGCGAAATAGCGAGTCGGTGAGGTAGTTACACAGCGAGTCTAGGGGTACAGGGAAACAGACAGAATGAGCTGAATGAAGTGGGACGAAGCCGCGGCAGAAGTGAAACAACTGTAGGGCGGCGAGGGGAGGGAGGGAATCCGGTGCAACACGGCGGTAGAGGGGAATTAAAGCCGCGTAATTAACATAGGTAGGTAATTACGAAAGAGTGGCATTCGTGTGCGAAGCGAGAATTCACGTGCCCGGGTGCCACTCTGCCACCGATGCCGGGCGATTAAACGTGCGGATCCTGCGAAATTTCGCACCGGCGTGTATACGCGTAATTGCGGATTCTATGCTATCCATGTATATATAGATAGAGTATATAATATCGGCGTATGTATCTATGTGCTATTGCTGAAAGTTGTTCGTAGCCGAACTGATAGACAACGGTTCAGCGCGAATACATCGATTTTTCATCCCTCGGGATTACCTGCACGTTTTCGCGACGAAAAAAAAAAAAAAAAACCGGATTAGGTGCGTCGGATCATCGTATCTGCTTTCGGGAAAAATGTGAAAATGACTGTCGGGTTTTCGGTTGGAAAAGTCAATCAGTGATGTCTATTCTCGTTCAGGGAATGCCGCGGAGGGGAAGGGGAAGGAATTGCAAGCGCAAAACGCCCCGATTTCACGCTCGTCCAGAATTGTTTTCCTACGCGTATAGTACGCGCAAGTTGACAAATAGTGTAATAATGGGAGCGTTCTTGCGTGAATTGTGACTGGTAATCGGCTGCGTGACGCGTCGATGACTCCATTGTACGTAGTCCCCTTCTTCTTTTTTTTTTTTTTTTTATCCCAACGCCAACCGCGATTCCGTTCACCAGCCGCCGTTCTACGCGGTGGTATATCTACGCGCAAACACATGCATACCGACGTTGTACAAACGCGCAAATCGTCCACTGACTGCGGACCAGAAAAGCGAAAAAGTCAACGTATGGAATGAGAGAAAGAGCGAAGAGATTTTTCACAGAGATCACCCGGTTTCGCGGTACAACAGCGGATATATACTGTATATATTCGTAGTCCAACCTGCCATTCCGTCGAAACATTTTTGCTCCATTCCGTACGACGAAGCGAACGAGAGAGAGAGAAAGAGAGAGAGAGAGAGAGAGATGTATTCGGCGATGAAACCGGGAGAACGAATTACGCGAACGTCGAGGATAGTTTGTATGTAAATAAGGTAATCACTGTATTTATGCGCAAAGCCCCTGCGCGGTATACGTTTTTATTATTCAGACGCGGTAAATCGGGTGGCGAGTCTCGAACGTTAATTGTAACTGAAGCCGTGAGGACGAGACATGTAACCGGTGAAAATTGTTCGAAGCACAATTAGGCGACGAAAAGTTTGTAGAAAAACGGCAAGAGGAATGCATGGATGATGAGAACTTCGGGATAAACGAGCGATGGAGACAGATGGATACTCCGTGATGTTCTATTTTTGTTCAATAGGTATATCCATTTTTTTTTCTTTTATTTGTTTCTAACCATCGGACATACGATACGGAAGAGAACCGACGAAAAGAGAATCTTTTTTACATCGTTGTTGAGGTCGGGTGGAGGTACATTCGCCGTGTCCTCTCACTTACGCTCTCTGCTTTTGTCGGGCGCACCGCAGTCCATTAAAATGCAAATACAGAGTTGGTACACGACGAGAACTCGGTGAATTCGGGGGTCGACGGTAAAAATTTCAATATTATAATACGACACCCGGCCTCCGGTAGTTTGGTTATCCAAGGCGAAGAAGCCATGCCGCTGGACGTATGGGAACCCGAGGGATCCCTCGGCTTCGTGCCGGAGGCTTCGTCGGGTACTCGTAAGCCTCCCGACAGTCTTTGCACCGGCGGCGGTACTTATGGAAATTAAATTTCGCTACCCGCTACAAATATTAACCGCACACAATGTCATAACTTGTTACGGGATAACGAGCCGGATGAAGTAACTTTGGTCTCGTGACTCTTGCGAAAGCGATAACTCGACGTTCCACTGGGTCAATCGCGGAACGGCGATCAACGCGGAAAATAATGGATTTTTTTTTTTTTTTTTTTTTTCAAATTTTGTACCAAAGAATACAATATTTCTAAGTTATTAAAATTCCATGTAAAAGATTCAGTCCAACGAATAACTAAATAAAAATAAAAGATTAAACGAAAAAAAAAAAAAAAATTCGTTTCTGCGCTCGTAGCTGCAACTTTAGCTACCGACTGCTTCTCTCACTCCCATCCGGGGTCTCTGGACCAACACCCTCCTCCCCCCTTTTCTCTCCCCGCGCTCTCGTTACAACGTTATTCTCGCAGTTTCTCTCCACCATTTCCTCCCGAGCCTCACCTCCTCTCGTCGACGGTATTTGCCTACCAACCCGTAATTCGGTTCTCGCGCGCGAGAGCGCCAAAACAGCGCGGTCGACCCTTCGGGTAATTGGCGTCACGCCGCGGTGTTCCATGACGCTGCTGCTGCAGCAGCAGTAGCAGCAACAACAGCAACACCAGGGAGGTAGAGAGGCAGAGGCAATAGTGATACTGGTAGTAGCAGCAGCAGCCAGAAATGCGTTAGCGTCGAAGCCACCAACGCTTCAGCGAACTCACTGCCGTCGGGTACTCCTCTTCCCATAACAACGAAACATCCGGTGCCGGCCGGCATTTGACTATCCTTATGCCTCGACCATCCCCTGTCGATTACCCGACGGCAATGTCTGCGTACATCAGTAACCAGTCCATCGTTGAGAACACAAACGGATCCCTTACAAATTTTCGAAACAGTATCAACAGCGCGTAGCACTTTGCAAAGCTGCCATATTATTTTTTAGCGTCTTGCATCCGACGCCATTCGCTCGGCGAAACTGAATGTACATATTTTTCCAGCATATTCATAACGATGAAGTCACTATATGCAAATTGGTTTAGTTATCACACAAACTGCCTGTGACCCACAGGCAACGTATCTACTCGTAGAACGTTGTAAGCTTCCAAGCAAACTCGTTACTTAACGACCTGCACGGCTATTTTTACCTCGTTACAAGAATTCTTGTTGCCGCATACTAAGCGATCCTTACACAGGTATAGAGTTTCTCGGGATTTTCTGTGTGCTATTGCACGGTCGATGTATATACGTATATCTTGGTAAACCGGAGAAGAACTCGCCAAAGCATTCCAACACCGATAAGGGACTCAATTATCGAGCTATCAGAGAGAGGTAGGACCGTATTCCGTTTGCATTTCCAATTATTTGCCGGGGAAATGGTCTGCCAATACCGCGCGCGTACTCTCGATAACCTGCTTCTCTTCCTCTGCTACCCTACTATACTTGGGTGAATCACCCTCTCTCACCTCTGGTTATACCGTCGATCCTCACCCGGAAAGTGTACCTATACCCAACTCCTAACTATCTCTACCATTCTGTCGTTTCTCCTGATCATCCTGTATAGCTTCGTCGTTCGCCAATGCGCCTCTCCCCGATTTCGGTACCCATACATCCGATCGTGTGCTCACGACACGGAAAGGCAAGCGGGGGCCTCGGAGTTACCGAGTCCGCGGCTGCCGAGAGTCGAGCCATTAATTAGCCCGAGAACTGCCGGAGCATCGCCAGGGGCCTCTCTATACTGTTGCTCGATGCTTGGCCCCTATTCGTTCCTCTCTCCCGACGAGAGGACCGCAACACGACGAAGAGAAGAGTATATACCACTATCGGAACGAAGAGCCTCCAACGATTCAACGTTGAAGCGCCCGCAATGAGCGTGAGAGCAGCAACTCACGCTTCGCTTCGTTCTCCCTATCCAACTAACGCGTTCCTGTGTACATACACGCTTAGCGATGATCTATCAAACTGCGTAACTCCCATCGGCCAATATTGCCGTCGGCAGCTCCCTGGTGGGATCATGTTATCCGGATGATCGGATCCAAAAGATACATCCAAAGACGAAAGATGGATCCAAGTTTCAATGATGATTGCCATTTTTTCGAACCGACTTGGGTTTTTATTGTAGTCTATAGATTAGGGTAGAAGAACCGGTTTTGGCCATTTTTGGTCCATTTTTTATTTGATTCGATGATGACTGCCATTTTTTCGAACCGACTTGGGCTTTTATTTTAGTCTATAGATTAGGGTTGAAGAACCGGTTTTAGCCATTTTTAGTCCATTTTTTATTTGATTCGATGATGGCTGCCATTTTTTCGAACCGACTTGGGCTTTTATTTTAGTCTATAGATTAGGGTAGAAGAACCGGTTTTGGCCATTTTTGGTCCATTTTTTATTTGATTCGATGATGGCTGCCATTTTTTCGAACCGACTTGGGCTTTTATTTTAGTCTATAGATTAGGGTAGAAGAACCGGTTTTGGCCATTTTTGGTCCATTTTTTATTTGATTTCATGATGACTGCCATTTTTTCGAACAGACTTGGACTTTCATTTTAGTCCGTAGATTACGGTAGAAGTACCGGTTTTGGCCATTTTTGGTCCATTTTTGTTCGCCATGTTGGAAATGGCAAAACTTTGAATAAAGACAAACCACGAGGACGCTATGTTGATAATTCTATACATCTATATGAACTTTCAAAGACTTATACAGAAACAGAATTCGAAATATGGACAAAGAGTGCTTTGAGAACATTTTTCAGTGAAAATGGCTGTCGCCCGTGCGTCTACACTATCCGGTTACATCGCGGCAGCAGTAGAGTCTTCCCAATCTGTTCTATTCTGTACGAGAAGTTAACGAAGTATCCTGCAAAGCGCGGTATGAATGTTTGCGCGCAGTAAAGGTTCGTAAGGCTGGTTAGAAATTTCATTTAAAATTCATCTCGCAGAGATTTGCAAACCCTCATATTACATTATACCGTATATTACATTACACCGGAGCTTCGCACTTATTACGAGAATAGTCCAGTGCGGATTTCTTCTCCTCATATTTTAAGGGATGCAACCCGCCATTCAACGTTTGGAAGGCGGAAAGCAACCAAATACACGTTGCGAATTCTGCTGCAGAGGAAAATACAGAGTACCGGTATTCAAGAGAGAAGTAACGTCCGACTCTCCGCAAGCCGTCGGAACGTCGCCCGCGGAAAGGTTGAACACGTGACAGGGGTTGAAGCCGCACTCGCCACTGCAATTCGTCAACGGGAGAGTGCGAGTCGACTGGCGACTGGGGGAGGCGCCCCCTTGGAGGTTGGAAAGTTTTCGCGTGTGCGATGTCGCCAACGCATTTCCGCTCAATGTGTGCGGAGTTGTATACAGTATACATTTAAACTCTGTACATCTCGGCAGCTCGTATAATGCACTTTGCGTCTGAGCTCATTGCAAGCCGTTGGAATATATGTTTTTTTTTTTGAAGCCAACGAGGCGACACATTTTCTCCAATTCTTCGCGCTTTTCTCACTATTTTTATTTTTTTTTACAAAGATATTATTAAATGTGCGTTTTTCAGTGGAGGTTTTTTTTTTTTTTTTTTTTTTTCGACGAGGTGTACGACTCTCTTCAACGGTTAATACACGCGAGACATCGCGTGCTTCGTCCATGTAGCCGACGACTTCCGATTAACCCGTAGGTTCTTCGCCTTCACACTACCGCTCTCGAGGCAATGCCATTACTGTCGTGTATATATATATCAGTACGAAGCTGTGTACATGTATTACCGAGCACCACGATTACGCGGCATGTATGTATTACGCGGCAGGGAGCGCCAGCCAACTTTTATGACACGTAATTCAGAGTCGTGTGCGAGTGTATATATACTTAGTAACGATAACAGGCGGTAGAGGGGAAAATAAAAATGAGCAGCGAGAAAAAGAGAAGCTGAGATCGACTGACGATAGAAAACTCGGTCACGCCGAGTTGCCCTTCGAGTCCGCGGTCACGAGATCCTACTGAGGCTTTTATTATTTTCTATTTTTCTTAATGTTTCACTCTGTCGATTTTTCATGTCGCGCGTAATATTCGCGCATTGATATTCACGCGATCTACGAGTACTGAGTCATTCGATTACGTTGAATAAACGATCTGCGGCAAGATGTCCCTCGAACGTCAAGTTTATATCTGTTTGGTATTCATTCGGAATTTCTCCATCCAGTGGACGTATTTGGGGCAACGTTGATTTTTAACGACGAGGATCCGTATACCCTCGACGCTGCCAACGGATGAACCAGAGGAATCGAGCGACGCGAAGCACGCAGGTCGAAAAGCGGGTCCGCGTGATTTGCGAGCAGGCGAGTTGAACGCGTTACGCCGCGATTCCCGTCATTCGGTGATGCATCGCTGCGGCACGCGTGCCATGACACAGCTATACTGATCTGCGTGCCCCCGTACTATTCTCCTCTTCCTCCCTCTCGTCGGGCTTTCTCCGCGTTCCAACGAACCCCCGCGGTATTCGACCTCCGTACAAACTCAACGCATTAGGGAAACACGCTGCGACAATATTAATGATCGCTCGCGAGGCCGGACGTCGATGAAAAATCTCAGCGTGACAGTCAAACATTTGTTTTATTTACTTTGTATCGATGTTTTTTTTTACGAAATACTTATCAAAACGAAGCAAAAATTCTTCCGAATTTTATCAATTTTTAAAAATTACGTGTTCATTTTTTTTTTTTTTTTTTTTTTACGAGAGACCAACATTTAAGATCGATGTGATACATTTTTGAAACGCTCATTCGGAGCTTAAAAAAAATGCCGCTATTGCCAGTCACCTATCACTCTCAAGCGCGCAAAGCGCGTTTATGCCGATAGTAATGTTATAAAATACTTCATCTCGCGTCTACCTCGATTTTCCCTTCATCCATTATCCCGGAATCCATAACACACACATATATACACACGCAAATAGCGCATAGCATAGAAATCAATGCGGATTCTCGGTTGGTATAACGGAAAAGAGAATCCCGAGGGCATACGCTTATTGAAGATAACGTATCGCAACGAGACCGAAGTTCAGAATAGGTATGACTGCACTGCAGTGGTGGCACGAAGTGTCGTGTGCTGCAGTACGTACTGCAGGTGAGAGGCCCGAGTGCGAACGACGTCTGTTTGAAATAACGGGGGGAAGGAGGAGGCGGAGGCGGAGGAGGAGGAGGAGGAGAAATAGAAGAGAAACGCGACCGAGGCCGCGGTGTGATCACCTCGTATTGTTCGATATCTTCCATTTTCCATACACCGGGTTATATATACCCAGTTTCCTGATAATTAGACCCGAGGCTATTTCATGTACTCCATTGTTTCTAACTCCTCGGGAAGTCAGAATTCGTTCGTTCTCCCGCTTAGGCAACCGCTGTTTGCTCCATCCGCGATATAATTACCATGGAACTGTTACCATTCGAACGAAAAAAAAAAAAAAAAAAAACTCCGAGGAACGGAGCAATTTGATATAAAATTGTCAAGAATTAATGCGAGGATTTAATGTTTAGTCGGAGACGAAGCCTTTAAGCGCTGACCGTAAAAATATTCGATACCAAACCATTCTTTTCCCGTATTACAATGTTCCGCGATCCCTATCCTATATCACCCTGCTGGCAGGTAATTAACGTGGTATGCGCTTCCGCCCTGCCGTTCTTGTCAACCCGCTTTTCGCTTGTTCGCTCTCGCTGTAGTACAGTGTTTCACAGTCATGCCGGCCACTATATTTTCCGTCGAGCGTTACGCTCGACTATATCCCAATATGGAAATATTCGAGAACAAAATAAATCGGCTACCCGCGGGAACGAAATTTTTTTTTTTTTTTTCGGACAAGTATCCGAAAACCTTTCAGAATTTCTTCTTTATGACTGAAGCACAGTGTAACAAGCATTTCCGGTTTTGATATGAAAATTGATATTCTATATTTATTTATTTTTTATTTATTTTTTTTTCTCTATACATCGATAACCCGATTTTTTTTTTTTTTTTTTTTTTTTTTTTTCATATTTTCTATCGCTGTAGTTTCGAATGGGATATAACATCGTCGAAACAATGAGACAACGACGAACGGTATCTCCGTTTCGTGCAATAGATCGAGTTTATAATCACAGTGGCCGGTCCCCGGTCGATCTCGTCGGGATCTCTGTGGGATGGTTGGAGTCGGGTCGACGGGGTCAGCGCGATCGGTGTAAAGGTATAGAGAATGCACACACTATACTGTGTACCATTGTGTAGAAGAGAGAGATATAGTGGCAGAGGTCGGAGAATACGAATTGTGGTGATGCGGCGGCGGTGGTCGGCCGGGCGAACGAATGAACGCGAAGCATTGCGGGAGTCCCGAGCCGTTTGGGGAATTCTCTAGGGATCGAGAGTCAGCTCTCTTGGTGAACGTGTAGGGGTTGGAAGAGCTTCCATGTCGATGTATCCACACGGAGTAGCAAATACTATACCGGTATAGAGACCCTACAGCGGATAAACCGTCTACAACATATCCACACATATAAATGCGTGTCTCTCGTTGTTGCCAGAGACGGTTTGGACGTTATATTGCACACAATGTCGCGGAATATCGACCGGATTGCGTTAACGACAGTTCAAATACATGCGAGTTGCACCGACTTTGTCGTGAGAATTATATGAAAAAATAAATAAAAAAAAATAAAATAGTGAAAATGGCGTGCATCGCCGATAGAAATATCTATATTTGTGTTGTTGCAACAAGAGCAACGTTTCTGTTTATTTCCACATTTTTTTTTTTTTTTTTTTTTCCCTATGATTAATGCCCACAACGCGTTTTATCGGTGTCAGTAGCGCGACGACGAGAACCCTCCACAGGGTTGTAAAAAATATATCAGCGGTACTTTAACTCGGGGAAAAGACGCGGTGGGGTTGGGAGACGGGGGATTGTAGCGTTCCATCCGAGTGTTCGTATAGGCGGCGGTTCTCCCGAAGCAAACATAAATGATACACTTATATATATATATATATACTGTATCTATTTATACTTGTGCTCTATTTATCGAAACTGCGAATCTCGTGAGGAAACTAGCAGCAGCAGTCGGGTAAAATTACGGTAGAACTTGCGCCCCGTTCTTCCCTTCCCTCCCCTTCCCTCTCTGCCAGTGTAGTAGCGTTATTTATCTATTGCGGCGAGTAAGCGAGAGCAGAAAGAGCTCGTACGACCGTATAGTCGCAGTTTCTGGGGAATTGGTATCGCGTGTGCGCGCCCCCGCGCCTGCTGCCGGTACTGCACAGGGATTTAGAGACGTTGTACCTTGAGCGCGCGCTATATTCGTCGGTACTTTCGGATGGTAGCAATGCATGGTACGATATACCCGAAGAACGAGACTGTAGAATCATCGGCAACATGGAAAATGGGTTGGACGAGGGGGGAGTAACAAAAGAACCGAACAAGAAATTGCCAAAAGTGCAAGAGAGAAGGGACAAAAAAAAGTGGAAACCAAACGAGACACCAATGTTAGTAAAGGAAGAGGAACGAGAAAAAAAAAGAAAAAAAAAAAAAAAAAAAGCCGCGATAGGTACGACTCCCCTCCGGGAGCGCATAATATCCGAGAGCTGTTCCTTCTTCAGCCACAGGGCCCCGCAGCAACGACGAGAGGAGGGTCCAGATAACCTTGGATCGCTTCGCGGCCATTTCGACTTTACTGCTGATTCATTCAAATTGTATTTGTTCCCAAATACACATTCCATTTGGTTCGCATGTTCTCTCACGTACCGGGTAGAGATCTATATATATATATGTATATACATAGCCACCAAACAATACCTATACCAGGGTAACACACAGCCGAATACTCGCGTGCATTGTGCTTCGACCATCAGAGAGTACGCGCGGTATTCGGAATACCCTCAAGCAGCGATGAGGGAAATGGAAAGAGCCTCGAGAGTGAGAGTTCTGCGGGAAGGCTTGGCCGTCGCGCGACGATCGCTCTCTCTGTCTCTCTCCTTGATTCACCCCCTTTCTCACCTCTCGCTCTATCTCGCCGTGCGAGAAACACCCGAGAAGTTCTGAGGACGACGGTGTAAGGGTGGGTAGCAGCGAATTTCTCTGGAGTTACGAGGACCGTTTTCCTCTCCCTTTGGTCCTCACCGCTACCCAGCTTCGCACTTTCACGAGGGTACGAGGCATCGAAGTTTGGATATTTACGCGGTCCGTTCCCCGTCACGGGGGTTAATCCACGAAGCCGCTGTTGGCGTGCAAGTAGGAAATTCTCTCCGCGCACTGGTATTAAAGTTCCAGGGCTTTCGAGGTTTTCTTCTGTTACTACGAGAGGGTTGCATGGGTGTTCAACGATAGCGGTACTACGATAAGAATTTTCATTCCCACCGCCCAAAATTGTCAAATGTCCTTTTTCCCTCAAATCGCCGATCTCCGCGAATTTGGATTTGGAGAATTCGGATGTTCTTCCACGTGTTCCGGAAAAGTTGCCATTGCAACTTCGTCGCTAAGATTATTACGCGATGTCGCGAATGGCTTCGATCTCACCTTTGCAAGAAGAATCATACGAAAAGGGAGTGAAAGGAGCAAAGAGAAGAATAGCATGAAGACGCGATCTGCCAGAAGTGGAAGGAGTTCCAGCGTCGGATCACGCTGGTTCACCGTCGGGCGAACCTGTGCGAGTTCTACGGATTTATGGATTTCATTATCGTCGGCTGTGGTTGGTTACGCCAGACTTCGGCTTCTCGCCTCGACGAGCTCCGGAAACCGAAGAAGGAATAAGCGAATCTACCGAAAGCGAATCTCTCCTATTCTCTCTACGGAAGAGTAAGAAGAGATAGGAGTAAAACGTAGTCGAAAGAGAATAGGCGCGTTAAGGCATAGCAAGCCAAAGTCGCATCTTCGATGGGCGACTGCCTGCGCAGTCCATGAGAGTAGGGAAGATCCGTGAGAGAACTTAACCTCTAAAAGGTACGTTCGCCTTCTTCACTGGCCGCGTTTGCATTTTACGATCGAGCGGAAGAGTCTCTCAGGCGAGGAGTCAGCTACAGTCTTGAGAATTTCGGGCCTTCGGCCCGAAAGCAAAGCTCCGTGGATTTAATAGTCTTCCGAGGGTATATCTATAGCTATATCTACCTGCCACCCCTTTTGGCTTTATTCGCGTCCCCTGTCTCTCATTTCCACTTAGTCCGGTTTGTCTCTTCACCGCTGGACCCTTGTCTCTCTTTAGAACATAGTACAATGTACTCGAAGCATTCTATCGTCGGTCAAAACGTCGTTAGACGATCCTCTCTCGAATTACTCGGACATTCGGTTGTGTTCAACCCGCCCTTCTTCCATCTCTCTCCTCCTAAGCAACGTCGCTCGTACGATACCTAATATGTGACGGTTAAGCACAGGTCCGGAACTGTATACGAGCTCTATATGCCTTCCTGTCGCGACAGCGTGCACTAGACGATAAACTCAAGGGTCGAAGGGGCCACCAATGGGGGTTTGGGTAACAGCACTGCGGTCGTATTAACAGTTTGCCGAGGAAGAGAACCTCTCTCCGTTGCGAGATGCTCCATTTGCGTGCGTTGCTTCGTATTCAATAATTCAGTGACGTTAGTGCTTCCGAACCGTGTGTGATCCTCGAGATCCGATCAAACCCCACGTACGCACTTACGAAACCTGTTTCCCGATCCACCCCTTCGTTGATTTCGCACATCTTTATAATAAATTCTTTCGCCATACGATCGATTTAAAGGGACGCTAATTCAACGGTAATTTTCCGAATTCTGATAATACCGAATGGTGAATAATCTTTATTTGTTTGGGGAAATCTCGAAGATTTGATCCGAGCCGCAAATGTGGAGAAACTCGCGGGGATGTTGTACGTGCCGGCAGGAAGGAGAATGCATTAAGCCGCGACGGGGAGACGCGCCCCGAGGATTCTAGGGTCGGATCCGCCAACGATCCACGTAAGCTCTTCGCCTACTCTGCATCAACTTCTCTATCCTCTGCGGTATATCTACTAGCTATGCACAAACTACCGGCAGCAAGAGAATATAATACCGCATATAATGTATATATGCTAACGATAAGAGAATAATAACATCGCGATAGATCAGCGCCCTCATCCCATTCGCCGTTGGCGGCGTCGTCACTGGCGGTTAAACGATAGTTAACTTTGCACGGTTTGAGTTGTACATGAAGTGTACAAAGACTCGTCGCTGTCTGATATGCCGCGGAATTCTAAACAGCTAATCGAAGGAACGAAAAAAAAAAAAAAAAAAAAAAAAAAATAGCGGAAGACTATCTTTCGAAAGATAATTTTCTTCGTCATTCACGTTTTCTTCCTAACTTTAGTTCGAGATAAATATTAATACGTAATTTTTCTCGTTTGATTTTTGCGAAACTCCTGACCCGGTTAACGACAATTCGAAAAGCCAATGCGCCGCGTAAAGAGAGAGTGGATACAGGGAGAAGCACCCCCTACGCTTCCAAACACGCTGTATAAATCGGAAGAGAGGAGAGGAGAGAAAGAGACGAACTAAAATTTATAGCCGACGTTCGTGCCCCGCTGTTTCCTCTCTTTCTTCTATTTTCCTTAGTCTCCTTCTCCACCAACCGGAAGTGTTCCTGCGACTTCGCTCGCTCACCGAACAAATAACAAGCGAACGTGGGACGCGGCGTTTTCTCTGCTCCGTGCGCGCAATCTTATTACGCTTTTCTCAACGGTGAACCTCCGACACAGCGGAGAAACCTGCATCTCTTCTGTACATACGTATGTATATTTATCTGTGACTACACGGGGAATATTTTTCGAATAAATTCTACAAAAAAAAAAAAAAAGAACGAGAGCAGCAGCTGCTAAGGAGTAGAAACGAGAAACGACGCGAAGATATTCTCGGATGGGTGACACTCCGGGGAGGGGGAAGGTTTGTACGAGACTACGAAGCGCTACGTCGACATCGAAATTCCACTCGCGAAAAGTTCACAGGGAATTAGTACTAAGTGGTGACTGCGACGACCGAGTGAAGAGAAATCTCCGTCTCTTTCGCTCTCGCATCGGTAAGGGATAAGGAAAAAGGAAAAGGGGTTGCGTCTCCGCGATTCCTGAAAGTTTCTTGGCCACGTTCGCCGGAACGAGGCAAAACGAGAGTAGCCTTGGTGAACGAATCACCGAGTAGAAAGAGTCAGCAACGGGCAGACACGAGAACGGATGGGCGGACGGACGGCGGCAGGAAGGGAAGCACAACTCGTTCTTATTCCTCGCACCTTCGATCAACAAGAGCTACGCTTGAGATCGCCCGCTCTGCCAGGCTGGTAGTTCTCTCAGTTCGTCTCTCGTAAACTCCCTCTCGTCTCATCACTCTCGACTTTGCTACCCTCCCTCCCCTTCGTCCCTTCTTTTGCCTGTGTATGCAGGGCAACTGGAGCCCGAGGAGGATAAATGAAAATTTGTCGAGGGGACGAATGGTGAGACGGTGATGCGGGGTGGAGTTCACACTGTGGACACGAAACAAACAAGCCACCAGCACCTTTCGCGTTCCCGGAGAGTTTTCGGGCGAATTTCGTAGTTAAATACCATCACCAAACTCGGCAAGGATCCGATATACATAAGAATGTAAATATAGTTCTTGCGTCAAAAGAGCGAAAAATAAATCGTATTATTATTATTTTTTTTTCTTTTTTTTTTCAAACCGCATCGATTGATAATTGAAACCTCCGGGATGCGTTCGCCGCGTGAGGGAGACATATGAACGCGTTGAATGGCAAAAGTTCGATGTAACTTCACATATCGTCAGAGTACAGAGTTGGGAGGGGGTTTGCGGGAGTTAACATGCGTGGGGGTGGTTAGTTACGATCGTTCGTTCTCCGGATTGGTGTTACACAGCTCAACGATCGTCTATGGGATACGGCTCTGTGAGCGGATATGTATGTTTTCCATTTAAAACTCAAATATTTGGTAATGAACATCGCGAGCTGATACACGTTTGAGAGTCGAGGAATGAGGAGGGTGGGAGGGGGGAGGGGCGCAACCTTTATGGACCGAATAGGTCAGATGATACAGAGAGAATCCAAGAGAGGAAATGGCGGGGGGAAAAGAGCGGTGATTGCACGAGCGAACGCTTTAATACTCCTGATTGGAAATATCGCTCAGAATTGGCCGCCCATACAGGCGATACATATATATATATATCGTATATACCCAATGGTCTGCCCGCGCCGGCAATGATTTTTTCTGCAAAACTATCCTTTATTCTCTCGCGCGTTTATTTCATCCTCCCTCTCTCGCTCGCTCGATGGTTTCAGGCATATCTTTTTCAATCCTACTTCGCGGATATCATTCCTCTTTCCGGACTCGACGTCTCGCGCGGCTCAATGAGCCGATCGTGTAACGAATCGATTTGGTCGGCTGTTCATCAAAGCGCGCAGTAATCGATGAACGATCGATTATAGAATCGCTTCAAAATCGCGATAACTTATCCCGCAAAAAGCAGATTGGAGTGTGCAGCAGATTTTTTTTTTACGCTACTTAATACGATCGATCGGACATCGGCATCGGAATTCTTGAGAAATTTAATAAATGCAGCAGATTTTTTTTTTTTACATTATTTAATCAAAAATCAATCGAAATCGAGATTTTTGAGAAATTTGATCGACAGATCGCGAATATCGATTCGATCGATCGATTTGTATGAAATATATATATACGCCATTTCAGAGGGATGCGATCGAAAAAAAAGTCGAAAAAGTAGGTATAAATCGAAGGGTCGCTTTCTTCTTTTTTCTTTTTTTTCACTCGCTACGGAAGCTCAGGTGCAAAGGATAATAACGTCTTCTCGCGTCTGCCGACCGGTAATAACCGAGTGGGACTGCTTTGGCTTGCCAGCTCGCTTTCTGTGGAGATTGGAGATCGCAACGTGCGGGGTTAGCAAGCTTGAGTAGCGCAAGCCGAATTAGAGAGAAGCCAGAGGAGAGTTTCGGTGTGTAGTCCTACTGTATACACACGTACGCGTCACTATACGCCCCCTTCCCCGTACCCCGTACTACTACCCTCCGTCCCACTCTCCCAGTCGCGAAGAGAACCAGAGATACTCGAATCCGAAGCGTCTATCTCTGTGCTTCGGTGCTTCATGCCTTACCGGGCGTACCGGTGTGCGCGTGGTAGAGCAAACATCAGCCGCATATTGCCTCCGAAAACTACGAGACCCTCCTACGACGTTTTTAATAACGCTCTTACGTGACTATACGAAAAGCATCGCTGCGTCTCTCGCATTCTCTGCACAGTATACTCCGGGGAGATAGTCACGTTGGATTGTATAGAATACCGGGCAATGGTCTGGTCTGCTTCTTCGACTCTTTAGTGGTCATCGGTCCGAAAAAAAAAAAAAAAAAAAAGAACAAAAACGATATCTATACTTTGTTTCTCTCACGAAGAAATGAAATTTCTCTCGAGACCCTACG
The DNA here is from genome assembly GCA_964006125.1 of Cryptus viduatorius. Taxonomy (NCBI): domain Eukaryota; kingdom Metazoa; phylum Arthropoda; class Insecta; order Hymenoptera; family Ichneumonidae; genus Cryptus; species Cryptus viduatorius. The sequence continues at coordinate 10,380,640 of OZ023223.1, forward strand.
GAGTCTTCTCGCGTTCTTCCGTCTCTCAGGATTGTACGAAGATCACCGCATCCCTGGCTTTCCTATAATATCGCTCCGTCGCTCGACAATCGTTCGACCGAAATAACGTTGGATAAAAATAATACAGAATCGATACGCCGTCCGTGTTTCCGTTTCGTAACATTCATGGGGCGCCCAGTGGGGCCCCAGCGACAAGCGAGATGACGAATAAAATCGTAATGCGATGCTCGAAATTTTGCTCGCATCGTCAAGAGGAACGGTAATATTTTAACGAGTCCCAACGAATTGGATTTTTTTTTTATTTTTCATTCCCCGGCGAACGAGTTTTATGTTTGTTGAATATTTTCCGAATGACCGACGATCCAGTGAACCGAATATACGAATGACTGTCTCGTGACGCGATTAATCTCGATTAATCGTTTCGCGAACATTTGCGTGAAAAAAAAAATCGCAAATATATCTATGATACATCGAAAACATTTTCGTCGAAAAATTGTATATTAATGGTATATTTCCGTGTTCTATAGTATTAATATACTATTTATATAAAAACGCCGAAAGTATTCGATATATTTCGATATTTTTTTTCCGCGATCTATAGAAGTGAAAAACAAGAAATTTCATTGGAATAAACGCAAAAGTATGTTAGGGGTAAAAAAAATCGTCGAGGCTGAGAGAGTTCCCCCACCCGCGATGGATCTCGAATACTTTCGGATGCTGGAAGGAGGAACGGCGAAAAATCGAGTCTGAACATCCTTTAACGGCCCCGTGGGCGAGAGAGCTGGTCTCGACATATTCGAACGGGCCGCGGCCATGGGACGGGCGAGAGTGAGCGCGCGTGGCACGGTCTTCTCCTCGACGCTATCTCCTCTCGAGACTCGTAAAAGCCCCATCCCGTTTGACTTATACCAGTTCCTCCAACGTTGGCCCGTTCGTTATTTCGGTCCTCTCCTTGCCTTTCCCTTCTTCGTTCTCTCGTTACCATCTACGATCCTTGGCACACGATTTCTCGTTTCGTTCCGCGCATACACACCGTCTATGCGCGATCCCGCACGGTACCGAAAGGCCGTAGCCACACCCTCCGGAATACACTTGGAAATGTCGAAGGAAGAACAGAACTTGTGTGTTCGCATATAACAACTATATACACCGAGAACAACGTTTGGAGGATCGTATCAAAGCGAATCGATATGAAGCAGCAAGGCGCGCCGTGTTCATAAGTTCGAAAAAAAAATGAAAAAAAAAAAAAAAAAATTTTTTTTAGAAAACACGAAAAATCCTCGTCTACATACAGACGGCGCTCGAGGTACGAAAAATAGGGAAAACGCCGAGGCGTTTTCCTGGCAATCTAATACGGAGCTTTGCGAAGCTCCGTGGCTTCGACGCGCACGATGACGACAGAAGAAGCATAAAGAACAAAGAAAGTGAGCACTCCAAATAAGACAGAAGGGATAAAACGGAGTATGAGAGGAACCCAAGATACGAAGGCCCAAAAGTTTCCGGGGGGGAGGAACGCGAAACGTGCGCCAGAAGCAAAACGAGAGACCCCCGGTGGCCGAAGCTCTCGTCGCTTTCTCATTCCCTCAAACTTTCCTATACCTATTCCTACGCTTCCTTAACACTCTTTTCTACCCCCTGTGCGACTTCTCTTATATCGCAATACCCTTCTGCTTCGTCTTCGACCCATTCTCCACAACGGAGAGTCGCCTCTCGAAGCGGGCAACTCTGTTCGACGCGAGACGAGAGATAGGGGGACAATGGTAAGACAAGCACGTCAAATTCGCCTCTACATAATTCGAGGGGTTTGTAAGAAAAGGAACGAAATAACAAAAAAAAAAAAAAATAGTAGTAACGTTGACGGTGCAGAAAAATACGATACTCAATACGAGGGTAAGAGCTTTTTTTGGTTCATATTGCCGATTCAATGTGTTCAATAATAGCCGAGCGTCGAATTCGAAAAAAAGTATATCGGAGATTATTGCGAATAGCGTGGCTAATTAGCTTGTTTGTGTAGCGATTAATATCGGTGAAAAAAAAAAAAAAAAAAACGCTGAGGGTAACGCGCGAGAGGGTTGAATCTTAATGGCTGCTCGTTCGACCGATCTCTCTGTACTGATAGTTCGGCCGGCGGTGCTTCGAGAGATAGAGAGAGAGAGAGAGCCCCATTCACGCATTTTTGTTTTGTGCTCTTGGTGTCTACGAAAAAAGGAAGGGTAGCGAGAAAACAGATAGAAGGGACGATGGGTTTGTAGAGAGGCCCGGAGGAGAATGAGAAAAGCGGAAAACGGGCGAGTAAAAAACGAGGATATAACAACGCGCGAATCGCGGTGGCTACTGATTAAACGGGCTCACTCGTTGGGCGAAACGTTGTACGTACGTTCGAGTTTGCTTTTGGATTCCTTCGGGCGCGAAAGCCGCCCCTTTTCATTCACCCCTTCGCGCTCGCCGTTACGTTACGCCGCACCACCACTAACACACTTGCGCATTCTCTATCACTCTTTTACACATATTCGAAAGCCATCCACAAACACTTGGATTACCTCCCAAAGCTTTGCGTTTCGCCATCCGATTTTTTTTTTCTATATATTTCCGTGCGCTTTTCCTACTAATTATTTCAATTAATCTCACGCCTCGCGGCACAAACACTGCCGTCGCGAATGCTCAGCAAACGAACGACTCGACGTTCCGATCTTCAGCTCATACCCTCTTTAACCTCCGAGTGGGTTATTGCAGTCGTCAAAATTACGCGAATAAAAAAAATTTCGCTCACCGCACATTTGCGACGATCGAAATATGAAAAAATGAACAATCGAGGAATCGAGAGACGGGGTAAGAAGAAAAATAGGTGGCAAGTAGGTGGACGAAGGTAGAAGGCAAAAAAACACGAACGACCGTGGCGAGGAGAGTACGATAGTGGAGTGAGAAAAGGATTTCGAACAAGTTGCACACCGCGCGATCGGCCCATTCGCAAAAAGGGGCTTCCAACGGACTCTGGGAAACTTTTCATCGAGACGACTACGCTGCAACGTTGGCCCCTCAGGCTTTCTATATAGAAGGGAACTCTCTCTCTCCAAGAGGGACCGATTAAGGATCGAACACGTCGTCTTACGAAACGCTTCTTTTTCTATCGACGTGTTCGATTCAACCTTTTGCCCGTTCCCCCGTAACACCAGAGGCTAAAGTTTAGAACCATCGTCGGCGGACCGGGGCGTCGTAACTCTTGTCGTTTCTTGTGAACCAAAATTGATAAGAGTAAAAACAAATTGTACACGATAACGCCCCGGTACGTTCGATCTTTCTATTCCTTTTCGCTATAAACGAAGTCAAAGGATCGGTACTCCTACCGATCTTCTTCGTAATGATGCCATTTAGAATACCGACTGAACTACATTTACATAGAGAAACCCAAGTGACCATGACTTCGCGAATATACCTGAAGGATTCGGCCCGAAGGAAGAGGCAAAAGCGAAGTAAAACGAAAAACGGAGGAGACCTTTTTCGAGATGAAAGACGATGGCTTGCAGGCGCGCGGGTCGATCTTTTTGAGGTTCCAAACGAAAACGCTGACAAATTTTTTCTTTTTTTTTTTTTCGCCGTCCTTTAAAGTCGAACGTCTAGCGCACCGGCAACTTTGCGGACCATGTAAACCGACGGAAGAACGGATCGGTTTTGCGAGTTCCCGTTTCGCTCGTTTGATTCTCCGAAATCTCCATTTCTCCATCGGTGAGCGGGTATTTGCCGACGGAAATATAACGAAGTTAATAATCCCACGTGTCTCTCGTATATATAACAAAGCCTCTCGTCACTTCGACTTTGTTGAAAGTAGTTTAAGCGTTTATATAGAGCGCAAACGAAGCTTTCGCTTCGGGGGAATAATGAGGGAATAATTTTCGTAGAATCGCGAGTAGAAGAGATGAGAGAAAGTACCGGCGCTGTATATTGTTATATACCACGCGGAATTAATTTCTGTATATGCGCGAAGGAATTTCGTAGGAAGAATGTACACTTTAGTATACTTGCCGAGAGCAGAGAGGAGGATGAGGCGGAAGCTGAGAAGTGGGAAAGAGACGGAAACATTTCCTCAAATGTTTGCTCAACGGGTAACGTTGGGTCGCGTTATCAACGCCTCTATTGCCAGTGAAGTCGCACGATAAGCGCGGAGGATAACGCTCTCATAATGGAAGGGAGAGGAGGCATAGCCTTCACCGTTCCGCCATCGTCGCACATCCTCCGGCTTCAGCGAAGCGGCTTTTATAGATACGCGAGAAGAGAGCCTTCTTCCGTTCCCGAACGGCTGGTTTGCGCGAAACACGCTTCACAAACGGTGTTCGTACGTTGCGCGAATTGTTCTCTCATTTAAAATCCTTCTCGCCGTTGAGTATTACTTCCTCTTCCTTTGGCTCTCGGGCACTCGTTAGCGTACGTTCGTAATTGAGTGAACCGTACGTAGCAGACGAAGAAAATTTTAAACTGCGCATTATCGCGGAACGCTCTTGAAATGTCGGCTTCCGGTTGAATTAATGGTTATGGATACAGAAAATAATCGTGAAACGTTGCGATGAATGATTGAAAAAAAATACGAACGCGGCGATGTTGCCATTAAACGGACGAGTCTCGCGACGCGCACCGAGAAAAACACGTCTTCGTTTCACTCGCTTCTCTCTTTTCTTCGCATCTACACCCATCCCTGCCGCGTTTTATACTCGAGAGGCTAATAATTCGTTTTGCAAATCTATCTCTCTTCCCCAACGTTCTTCTCGGATGTTTCTCGCTTTATCCGTGGGCCAGTAGCGTTCCGCCTCGTGAACGGGGATCGTCGGTGGAAAAGCTTGCGACTGGGAGACGATATATAACAGCGAGAGCGAGAGGAATAAAAGGAGAGACGAACGAACGCAGACATATATATATATATGGGTGAAGCGAGTATCCGTGACAGAGTCAGCCGCGGCGAGCGGGAGACCGGCTCTCTGCCCGTCTCGCCAGATGCTACAGCGGAAGAAACGGAAACGACGAGGTAAATGAGTTTTTATTTATAGAGACCGAGGATGGCTCTCCGCTGCCCACGGTCTGACTGCGAAGGAATTATCTGCTTATCGTCCCACCCGTAATGGGAATGACATATATATCCGCGAGTGAACTTCCGTATTGTTTCAACCGTCGTCAAGGACTCTTATCTTGTCCGAACGATAAAAAAAAAAAAAAAAAAAGAAAAAAAATTCGTCAAACTTATTGTATACAGTATTATCTATTTTCTTACTATTGTTGAACTGCTTGATTAACCAGTGCGAAGTTTAGTCGTGCGGAAAAACCTTGAGACTCACCTGTAACAGAATTAAAAAAAAAAAAAAAAAAATTCGTTAGATAAGAATTTTCAAAAATATATCGAGCGATGTTTTTTTTTTTTTTTTTTTTTTTTTTTTTTAATATGGTAATATTGCGAATGAAAGCGTAAATGAGAAGAAACGGATAGCCGAGGCCAGACGAGACGTTGAACGTCGCGACGCGAGACGTCCCACTGACCCCGTAGAGTTACGGCGTGTAGCGCGACTGGACTCTATCTTCCGGTCCGCGCCCGTAATAGTACGGCGTAGGCATGGGTGGAGTCTCTTTCATTCGCGACGTACCTCGTCCGATACCTTTGGCTAACATAGCTCTCGCTCGGCTAACATCGCGAAATGACACGGAAACTCAGGAGTGCTTACAGTTCGTCAGGCTCTATTACCTCCATTAGCAATTTTCATTCTGCGCCTCGTTCGCCTCAATCGAGCGAGAGCTCGGTGAATCACGGTTACGCTCAGATGCGGAAGAGAACGAAATAGAGAGCGGAAAATAAAGTGCAGCAATCGAGCGACTCCACCTCTTATTATAAAAGGCAAAAAAAAAAAAACGAAGGAAAATCGCGGCACAATCTTAGAACGAAAAAAAAAAAAAAAAAAAAACTAACGCGGGTAGATAACTCTATAGATCGAGAGCATCACACGGAGAAAGATTGGATATTGACCGTAGCTAATAGTGCTGATAGCTTAAAAAAAAAAAAAAAAATGTTGAACAGTGCGAACAGTCTCGTCTGCGGTACGAGAGTCATAGTTTGCTCAAGATAATATGCAAGTCCCGAGAGGTGTGGGATGCTCGTAGCAGATACGGCAAATCGAGTGGCGTGGAGGCATCACAGCCAGTTGAAAGGTTGGGAAAAAAAAAAAAAAAAAAAAACGAGCGAGAGGTATATAAGCTTAAAAAGTAATTACCGCTGAAGAGTGCCCTGCTGGTTAAAAATTGGCGTACATAAAAAGTTTTCTAATTTCAGAAGCCGACGGGGGCGAAGAGGACCAAGCAGTGCCGAGACTACTACAATGCGGAGAGTGAGAGAGAGGGAGAGGCGCCCACAGGGGCGGCGGAACCACGCTTAAAGGGCCATACTAGTAGCTCACTCTGCTCACTCTCCCTCTCGTAGCCACTCGAGGCTCAACATAGTGAGCATACACGCTAAACCTCGTGAAACCCATGAACCACCGGAGGAGCGAAGAGAGGAACAAAGATAGCGGAGGCACGAGTTGCTATGAGCAATGGGGGGGTTGAGGGGTGGAGGAGGGGTGAGGGGTGCTCCAGCGGTGTTCCCGCGGTGTATAATGGGCTGAGAAACGACGAGATAGTTTTGCTCTCTCGTAGGATTAACGAGCGCAAACTACCATCAGCAGGGAATAGAAGATATACCCCTGGAACGGTGTCTACGATGCTAATAGCAATTCAGAAATGCGACAGAAAGTATTGTTCAAAGCTTATAGCGACAATGTAGCGACTTGTTTATTGCTCATAGTGACGCCAGAAAGCGATTAGGATTGTGACTCTTGAGTTTCTTTTATTTTCAACGATGACGGTGTATGACGTGGTTAATGTATTCACGAAGCGTTATATCTGACGCGGAAGTATTTAACAGACGAAGAATGAATGACGTAATGTGTAAGTTAGGTGGCCACAAAACTAGACGCGCCGGACGAGCCGTCATGAGGAGTAGTGAAGGGTGGAGAAGGCAGCAATTGGTAGCGTGAAAAGCAACGATGATAATACAGTACTGTTGTGTGTTAACAATAGTTTCATGTGTGCATTTATGTATGTCTACAATGTACATCTCTCGTTACCGTTGGTGTGTACAGCGCTGTAAGTACGCTGAAACACGATGGGAGACCAAGAGGAAAGAGAGACGTGGGATGCGTCCCGAAGATGAGGGACAGCACACCGCCGAGAATGACAATGACGAGCGAGCAGGCTGTTGCGAGGAGAGGGTTTAAAACTTCACTTTGCTACTCTCGCTGTACCTTCCCATACCCTCCGCACCCTCCCCATTCCCACTTCGCCTGACCTCCGCCCTCTGTTCGTGAATCCACCGCGGCCGCAGCTCAGAGCTCAGAGAAATTTACAGCAGGCTGAATTTGCCGGCGCATCATTAAGCACGTTGTTTCATAATTCACGAACAGGGTGGAGGGAGGATAAGGGGGATGAGGGGGGATGAGACAAGTCCACCAAGCAACATAATATGCATATATGATGCACGGTAATACGCCTACATGCATGATCCACGACCACGTTCCCGCGTGCACGCCTGGCCGACTATCGCCGTTTCTCCTCGTTGTTTCCCTCTTTCTCTCCCCCTACCCCCCCTCCCCCATTCCTCAACCGTGCTTCGCGGCCTCGCTTTCTCTTTGTCCATTCCTCGCATTGCGCACACCTCCTCCTGTATGTGATTTCTTTCTCGTTTTGTCGACTTGTCATCTTCATCGTCCCTCCATTCGCGTATAACACTTGACGAACTCTCTTTTGTCTTCAAGTATCGTTAAACTCCAGTCTTCGGGATCATTCTTTTTTCTACCTTTTTTTTCATCTCTCGCTGCTCCAGAGCTTTTTTTTTACTCCGAGGAATGGATTATACATGGGGAATTTTTTGAACTGTGTGCGGTTCGCGAAATATCGGAATGTTGGGGAACCGTGAAGAGTAGTCGCGTTGAATGGCCATTGTGGCCATTTTCGCTACAAACTGCTGTCCAGTCGTTTTTTGCCCATATTTTGATGTTAATACGCGCGGAGTGTTTGTATGAAGGTATAGAATTATACTGCCGGTTCTGTACGATTTAATTTAGTCATCATTTGGTCCTTTGGAAGGTGTGGTGACCAAAATTGGACAAAATCGGTGCTTCTACTTCACTCGAGAGAATGTCCCGGACGTGCGGGTCGGCAAAGAGAACGAAAAGTTTAATTGAATGATTGACTGAACTGAATCGTCGAGTAGAGTTCGTTTTCGTTGCGTTTTCGTCGTTGAATGGTGTTTAACGCGGTTTATCACGTATTCGAAGCAACGGTACAGCTGACTAACTATAGTACAGTGTAGCGAGGTCACCGAGAGATGCGAACACCCACATAGAGTCCATTACGAAGAAGTTGCGGTCCACATTGCCTCATCAGAAAGTCGTTAGCCTATCCTGCTAGTAGAGAGAGACCTGTTCGTTACTCACACGCTCTCCTCGCCCGGGTTGCCATTGCAACATTCTCGTTTCTCTCAGCGAACGATACACGCTTCGCACCGAGGAGTTTCGCCATTGGTCTCATGCCGTTTCGGGGCTCTCTTTAGTATATCCGCTTTACAAGAGTAAACCATACGATGGCAAAGGGATGCGCACACAGGCAAATAGCACAAGCCATGCACCGTCCGTCAATTCCACGATTCACTCCATTAGCGACCAAACTTTCAAATGAATAGAATACAGGCAAAGCCTCTTATGCGAAGCTGCGCGGTACGCGGAGCTCGTCATGATTTCTCTATTCTCCGTTTCTTCACGCGGTACAACACTTCCATAGCGAGAGTCAAGTTCGCGAAGAGACTCTAATGCGCACCACGAACGACGATAAGTCGACGTGCTAAAAATCGCTCGTCTCGTTCACACTCGGCGGACGTACGACGCCATCGTTGAGCAAAAGCGGTTAAACGCGGAATACATCGCGGAAAACATAATGAATGTCTCATTAATCTGTCAGCGCACAGGATTCCAGCATTTCTGAGGTAAACCCGAAAGTTCTGAATACGAGGGAATCGTTCATTGCCAATCAAGCGACTACGATGTGTAGTCTGATATTATAGGTTATGAAGCATTCTTGAACGCATTAGAGGAAATCAGAAACGTATGATCGTTTGATCTTCCGCGGAATGATGGTACACAAGAGGTAGCATACGTTAGTGGCCTATTATTATAGCTATACTTGGGTACTATGGAATAATAAACATAGGTGGGCGCGGCGAGGGTGGCTGAGGGAAAGCGAGAGTCGGAGGAATACAAGAACAAGAGACGGAGGTCTAGACGCAGTGTGTATAGAGTTGGCAAAGCTGACTAAACTAGAATCGCGCGAGAGTACCGAAGGCTTCTATGGGGGGGTTGGTATATTCTGCAGTCAGGGTGCAACGTATTTACCTTTCCATCATAATCATATATGTAAGTACAGGGTTCAGAAAATGGAAGGAGAAGGGAAGGGAGTGGTTAGGACTCGTGCCTTGGGGCTATCATCCCAGCGACTATAATATTCGAGAGTAATCCCCTCTCGAGTTGAAGCATCACGTACAGTCGAGAGCGTTAAACGAGGGCTTTACGCGCGTGGCTTGAACCGGCAAATAAAAATAATAATGAAAAAAAAAAAAACCATATGTGTGGATATTGAAGGAAGAGAAGGCGGTCTACCGGCGATAGAAGCGACGTTAGGCCATTGTGGATATCGGGGTACCGAGGGCGACATCGTAAAGGGTGGAACGATACGTACGTAAGATGTTACGCGTTCTTGTTTTCTTATAAGAATATTTATTGAGGGTATACTATATAGCTAAGCAATTGGAGTCGTTAATATCTCCGATAAACTGAGTATACATACAATGTAATGGTTCTCGTTATAACAATGGACCAATAGAGATGCGATCTTAAAAAAAAAAAATCGCATTGCAAAAAAAATTCGGAAAAATACATTTAGCCAGTCTTCTGCCTACAAAATGGCGAAAAAAATAAATAAGCGAGTTATCATTGATTTTTACGAGTCCGTTGAAACATTTGAATATTCTGCGCGATGATGATTAACCGAGAGGCGCGCCATTTAAAAAATTCTGGCGCGTCTGGATCCTCTTCACCTGGCAACGCTGGCTGGCTGCGTACAGAACGTTAGCGAAGGAAAGACAGGACAGGATGAAAAAAAAGGTTAAAAAAAAAAAAAAAAATACGAAAGACGGAAATATGCAGGCGAACCTCAGCCTCCGCTGCCACCGCTCTCGGTATACTATGGGGCGCTGGAGAATAGAGATTGCGACGTTAGAGGTGGTTGATTTTAATTTCACGGAGCGCGAGCCTTCGGTTACGCTCCGTACACAATCCACCTAAGCACCATACTCCTTCTCCATTCCATCTCCGTCGTTCGCGCAAGCGGTACCCAACACACATACGCCCATTGAATGCGGCTATCGGCTAATGTATACCTATGTATACGCGAGGATAATACCCAACTCCGCCTGCAAGCTCTCTCTTTATGCCCCTCAAAAAAGCTGTGCAACATTGGCCCACCTTATACGCCAAGAGCTTTATACTGTGAGCTCGTCGCGATCAACGATATCGTAATACCCCCTATGCACCTGCCCCCTGGCCGGCTATTCTCAATCTCTAGATACACCGCATAATAATACGTAATGCGTTTCATAAGTGGAGAAATAAAATGTTTTATGTAGCGTGAAACAGCTCTTGCATCGAACGCATACGTTACGCAGTGTTTCTTGACTCTTCAAAGTACCGGTTTCTATCTCGACAATCTTTTCTTCCCTCTTTACGATCTCTGCCATCAGATATATTATAGTCTACAAGTCGGAGGGAGCTGATAAAAGTATGTAAGTCGAGGGTGGGGGGAGGGGGGAGGGGGTTACTGCATCACGGTTATTCGATCCACGGAGAGACTAATTTGATCATTTACTCTGAAAGCGCTAACCCCTTCTGAAACGGCCTAAACTATCCACCGAGCGAATCGTCCGCGTATATACGTACTCCGTACACGTACGCGTTAGATCGCTATAGTGGTACATTATAGATTGTACCTCGTGGATACTATACTGTACAATTCACATGCACAGCCTCGAGTACTGGCTGACGTGCTGGCGAGCGAGTAGGGAAAGGAGGCTGATGCGGGGAGTGATCGATGGGGTGGCGTCCAGGCGTGTCTAAATAATTAGCTGTCCCTGTACCGAACCCGCACCGTTTGTAGTGGCTATCCTATAGATAATACTCTCTTGCAGGCTCACTGCTGTTGCTGCAGTGCCGGACCCGTACGTTCGCTGACTCTGCGCTCGCCAGCATCAAGCACCGGAGCACCCTTTCGCGCGAATCCTCTCATGTTCACCCTCTCGTCTCGACTCTTGATTTCCCCGAGTGCCCTCTATGGCTGTATTATTTTGACCGAAGGATTTTCGTGAATCATCGATCATCGGTTCAAAATATTGCCGAAAAAACACGTTTTGTACGTAAAAAATGTAAATCCATTCGAAAGCAATGTAACATCGCGGGGTATATGCAGCGGCGAAAGTCAAGGGAATGCGAAACATCATCGCCCAGCGCTGAATTTATTACAATACTCCATTTGCTGGTTTAACATTTGCGTTAATATATTTTATGACCGGCCTCCGCGAAGATCCTTCCGCTCTATGCACGAGCGGAGCGGCGCCCGATTTCTGGAGGCCAAGAACGCACATAGAGAGGTCACAGGGAGGAAATAATACGACAACCGGTCGGACGACGAAGAGATTCTCTCGTTCTCTCGAGAAGAAACTAACGAGTTCTCTCTCACGATTCACGGAGAAAGAGGATCGGGGATATTCATCGTGTTGGCAAAGCGCGAGGGGGCGAAATGCCTCGGCTACCCTCCGGCCCCTCGATTCGTTCGCCTCATAGAGTCCGCCGCGGCCAGCGCCATAGCCCATTACGAACCGGCCGTTACCGGCCATTTGCTTTAACGGCTGTGCCCAAATATTTTTCGAAGGGCCCTTCGAGAGAACGCGCTCTCGAGAGCTTCTCGGAGCACTAAGGAGAGTTAAGAAATCGCGGTACGTGTTGTACTAAGGCGGCGAAGATCGCTATAAGGTCGCCCCTCCCTGTCCCCCTTTTTTCGGTCTCTTCCCCCTTTTTCTTCCTCGAGCTTATGACGTGCCGAGCTTATGGCCGCTATACTTTCGTATTTCTCTTCACGTGTAAAGTCGTACACGTAACGTACATGTATTCATGAATGAATGAACGTGTACAGGCAGTACGACCCACACAATCGACCCACTCGTGTGCCGTAACGCGAACGTCCGGAGGCTGCAATATTCAAGGCAATATTCTCGGGCGATAGAAACCATTCTCGGGCGAGCGAGAAAGCGAGCGTGTTCGCTACCTCCCTCCGGCGACTCGAGTCTCGATTTTTTTTTCTTTTTTCTTTTTTTTTTTGGCACACTTGCGCCTTTTTACTCTTCACCTCTCGGCTCGCTGTTCATCCTGCCGCGCGACCTTTCTCGCTCGCAGTCGCAATTTTTTTTTTTTTTTTTTTTTCGCCGTTCCGTACCATTTGATAGCGTTCTCGACACGACTCCACGTCGTCGCGTACGTGTCGGAATCGCCCCCTCGCGATACGCCTCGAGAGCAATATTCCGGTTTTTCTCTTCTAACGTAGCGGAGGGGTCACTCGAGAAAATTCGCTACTACTCGACTATAATATATATACGTATATATATATATATTCTTTTTTTTAAGTTTGAAGTGTAGAGCACAGCTTTGTTGCTTTAATAATGTACACCAAGAAACACTCGACCCACGCAACACGAAAGATGTATTGATTGACATACAACTCGGCAGATGATACGTCTGCTTCGGTAAAGAAACTATAAACGAGTTACCGAAGAATCGTAAAAACATTATATCAACGCAAGAAAAGTTGCGACGTATCCGATACACGAAGACGAAGAATTACATGTGTGGGGCGGAGAACAAGAGACGATTCGCGAACAGAGAGTAAATGCGTGTGCGTTAAGAAGATTGCGAGAGTTTCGCGAATTTATCCGTCGCTACAGCTGCGTAAGGCGACCCGTGTCTATATCGACAATCACGGTAATTCTTAAGGGAAGGAAGGGGGATAAATCGTTCCCGTAACAGCTTTCGTAAATCCATGGTGGGTGAGCTTCTTTTTTTTTTTTTTTTTACTCCATCTCTTTCAACCAATGCTTTTCCTTCCTTCTTTCATACTCGGTTCACGATCCAGCGCACTGGTCGCTGTGAGATACGGTCCGCAGGAGCGCCAGACTCGTTTCTTCTTGTAGGACGCGGGCGATCCCAGCGTCGCCGACGTTGCCGTAGTCTCTCTCGCGCGCCACTCCCCGAATCCTCTTATACGTCTCTGATTTTATTGTACGTTCTCGGTAAAAAGTGCATCGGATAGAGGGAAGGGATAGCGAAAGGCAACAGAGGAGGCGGTCTGCAAGATTGTGCGACGGGAAGAGAGTAAGGAAGAAAAAGAGGAAGAAAAAAAGCGAAGGCAAAGCATCCTTCGACCGGGACAAGTACGCCGAGGATACGACCGGGAGGACCCACAAAGAAGAAGCGATGCGAAGGAATAGAGGAGGTCTGTGAGAACTGAAACCAGTCCTGCGTGGTGAACGACAGAGATGGAACTATCGCGCACGTGTAAGAAACAGAAAGAGCGCAAGGACGAGGCAAGGATATACCATCCTTGCTTCGACGAACCTCCGAGCCATAGCCGACCGCTACCACCTCCGGTTCCCGAAGTTCCTGAGCTCGACAGTTTTCTTTGTGCGCAGCGCTCCTGCTCCTGCCGGTTTGCGAGAAGGATTCGCGATATAACGGGTGGGCTCTTGTGATCCTCTCGCGATTATATAGCTACCTACTTGAGGACCTCTTATCCAGAAACGTAGTCCAAGATTCTCTGCACAAGGTTCATTCCTTCTTTTTTTTTTTTTTTTTTTCGACCTCGGGATTGCCTTCGTCGCGCTCATCATTACTGCCTCATTCTTTCCGATGAATTTATTCTCCAGCGGATTTTTTTTTTTTTTTTTTTTTTTTTTTTTTTTTTTTTTTTTGAGAGTTTGGAAACAGGACCCTTTCTGTATAGGAACGATGTATACGCGAAGAATAATGTAACGCGGACGTAAAATGGCGAGTCAACTTTTACGGCAGTCACGAGCGCAAAGTCCTTTCTTAAAGTTTATTCGACAAAGTTAACTTTCCCTTTTTTGGAAATGGATGTAATTGTATACAGAAAGTATAGAGAAGACCAGGATGCGTTGGAAAACAGGATATACAAAAAAAACAAATACAAGATTTCATTTCAGAAAAAAAAAAAAAAAAAAAAATCGCTCCAATTTCATAAAGCGACAGAATTGCTGCATTACATTTTTTTATTTTTTTTTTCACTGCGTCTTTTTTTATATGCCTTCTTGTGCCAACTACCCCCGGTCTTCGCTAGCAGTGGGTTGGACTGCTTGAATTCTGTAGTGAACAAGTCAAACGTAAATGCGAGCGCGGAGTTTGCGTTGCGCAATGTTGCACACACGTGATAAAGAACCGTCGGGGGTATAAAGAGATATCGAGAGTGAAGTAGTGAAAAAGAGAGGTGCGGCCTGGAACTACGTACCGAGGACGTCGAGCACACGCGGTAGGGAACACAATATTGCGGATCAATAAACCTCAATAAAGTCAATTTCTGTCGTGGAGCATCTGAATACGAAAATTTTGTATTCCCGCCGGCTAGGCAAGCCGGTTGGGTAGGGCTCGTGGCCCGAATACAAATTAAGTATATTTTATACCCCGTTTCATGTGTGT